>BQNB010021841.1:0-39407 GCA_026074375.1 Tanacetum coccineum | reverse complement strand
TGGTTTGCAAGAGTTCTTGTCGTGTTCGTTTTCAAGTAAATTAATATTCTGGTATTGGAATTCTTAAGGTATTTTGGGAATCATGATGTTTTTTTGTTGTTGTGAGTCATAAATTCCATTTTAAAGTAAGTTTGTTGTAGTTGATACCATATTGTTTAGGTGTTAAAAACTTCTTTTAAAAAATAAATATAAATAAAATGAAACACATTTTTTTTAAATTCCATCTTTTGATTTCTTTTATGAAACCATTAATTAATAGTTTATGGAAAAATTTTATTCTAAATTTATTTTTACACTTAAAATTATTTGCATTATTAAATAAGGTGATTCTATTGTTGTTATAATGATTGAATAAGGTTATGAGGGAAAGTTTCCATTGGGTGAAAAGTGTTTGGTACAAAGGTTCTTAATCATTTTAATTAAGTCGTGGTACATGGTATTATTCGTTGGGGGTGTTTCTAGAAATCGTTGATGTGTTTGTTAGGTCGGAGGTTCGTTCTTCTTGTCGACGTTTACATTCGGTTGATTTTTTTTCTCTTTTTGGAATCGTGTGATTTTTGGGTCCATACCAATTGGTGCATGTGAAGTTTGAAATTTCCTCATGGCGTGGTGCTAGAGTTGATGTTAGGACGTATCTTCTGGGTGGTGCGATTGATGGTAGCGAAGCGAATGGAAGAAAGTCAAACTTGTTAAAAAATGAGAAAATCCAAAAATATTAGTTGTAGTTAGTGTAAATTCAGAAAATGGTGAAAACGGGGCTTACATGTTTACTTCATAACATTGCGTGAGGACACACAATACCTTAGTTTGGGGGATTTGATATGTGCTTAATTACACATATCTTTTACCTTCAAAAACGAGCTTAAATGACCAAAAACAGACAAAAACTGCCAAATATATGTTTGTTTTGCATTTGTATTGTGCAGGAAGTGGATATCAACAAAAAGACAGAAAACCAAGCCAAAATGACAAAACTGAGCATGGAATGGAAAAGACTGTGCAAAATCAAGGCCAAAGTCCAAAAATGCCAAAGTCAGAGTCAATACAGAAGAATCAGCAGTCAAACCGGAGCCGGAACTGAAGAATACTATTGGATGCAATCTTAACCCATCTGATGGGCCGGGAAAGCCCAATAGTATAATTATGAAGACTGTGAAGACCAAATGGGCCCTCAATCAATTACAACAGCCCATTTGTGTGCATTTGACAAAGACTGTGAAGACTTTGAAGGCCCAATCCTAGCTCAGTTACAGCCAATCTCAGCCATTGCAAGCCAAAACCCACTTTATAGCTTATTGGGCTTGAAAAAGCCCAATAGCTAAGCCTGTACCTTATTGGGCCCAAACCAAACCCAATTGGGCCCAATACAAAACCCAAGCCCAACAAAAGCCCACAATTCTTTTTATAAAACTTTAGGGACTAAAGTTATCATTTTTAAAAGTGTTTTATAAAAGAAAAAGAGGCAAAAAGAATCCAGGGACCAAAGCTGCCAATTATTAAAGTTCACCTTTTTCTCTTTTAGTAATAAACAGCAAGGGGCAGTTTTGCAATTTTTCAAACCTTTCTTATCTCTTTTAGTTATAAAACAGCAGGGACCAAAACTGCCATAACCAAAACCTTCTTTGTTTCCCTTTTCTTATAAAACGGAGGGACCTAAAGTGACACTTTCCAAAGTTGTTTATAACTAAAAAACGGGCTCAAACAAAATAGAAAGAGAGAAAGAGTTGGAGGACTAAACTTGCCTCTTCCCCAACGTTTTCTTTTAAACCTGCAACTACACACTGTACCTCCCCCGTACCCGCCAAAACTTATACAGCCTCTCCCCACTGTTTTAGCCCCATACCACCTCCCAAGTACCCTTACCAGCTCACCCCTACCCTCTCCCCACAACCCAATGCCCCTACAAACCCTTTCCAGTTCATTTCACTCAACCCGAGCCCCCCCATCAATGGCTAAAAATGCTACAAAGCAATCCAAGGGCTAGGAATGGATGAGGGCCTTTCTACACTCGCAACAAACACAGCCCAAGGGCTTTGAGCCTCTATAAAAGAAGAGAGACCAAGCCGAGACTCAACACACCATTTTTTTATGTTTTCTAGCTTAATTTTATTTCCAAGTCTTTCTTTTAATAAACTAAGTGTAACTCAGTTGTTTTTTAAAGCTTTATGTTGTAATCTTTCAGTTTTAATCAAAGTTAAAAATTCTTGTTATTGCATTTGTCAAAATTCAAACTATCATTTAAGTTGTTTAAATTCAGTTTAACTTGCTTAAACATGTGTTAAAAGTGATTAAGAGTTCACTTGTAATCATTTTTCCTGGCCTCATTTCACCAAAAATCAGTTAAAAAGGCTCTTTTTTATAAATAAGGGGGTGTTTGGTTTAGACCCAAAATGGGTCACCATGAGTTGTGCATGGGTCAAGCTCACTCAGCCAACTTTGGCTGAGTGTGCAAGCTTTATTAAGCCACTTTAATTACCAAATTTAGTTTTAAAATAAGTTTTTAAATGTCTTTTGGTTTCTGTCAAAAATTTGAATAAGCAAAGGATGCACAACTTCTGTTAGGTTGGTCACTATGGGAGGTGGTTTACATCCACCAGCTACACCTTCCACGCACCAAGACGATACTCATGTACCTAACCGCGCGTCAAGGGTAAAACTTTGCACTAGTCTGTGTTACAAGTTGTTTTTAATTCTCACGTTTTTCATCTAGCCGTTATGTTTAATGAATAAGTCATGTTGGCTAATTAACTGCCATCAAAATTATTCAATTAGTTGAGATATTTTAGGCTAGTAATCTTCTTATATCTGAGTCCCATGTGTCATGTATTCGCTTATTTAAGGATTTCTCAGTTATCAATAATATCATCCATTAGCATCAATTTATTGTTATATTCACTTCAATATTAACTTGTTGTGTCACAATCCCCAACAAAATTGATATCAGAGCCAGTTTATTTTGGGAATTAAGTCTTTAAAAATTCAATCCACACACAAGTAATGACCGCCAACACCAGTGTTAATATCTCTCGACCATTGATTCTAATATTTAAAGGCAATTCATATGAATTTTGAAGCATCAAATTGACAATGTTGTTCAAGTCTCAGGATCTCTGGGAATATGTAGAAACAGGCTATGAAGAAAACGCAAATGATGAAGCTCACAACAAAGAGCATCGTAAGAAATATGCTAAATCTTTTTTTATACATCCAACAAAGAGTAGATGAGTCAATCTTTTCGAGGATAGCAGTAGCTACTAAGGCCAAGCAGGCCTGGATAACAATTAAAATAGAATATCAGGGCTTCTTTAAAATAATCACCATTAAATTGAAATCATTACGATGTGATTTTGAAACTTCCTAAATAAAACATAATGAGTCGGTGCAAGATTTTGTTGCAATGGTTTCATCGGTTGTAGGACAGATAAAGTCGTATGGTGATAAAAATCAGATGAAACGGTGGTAGCTAAAGTATTAAGAAGCCTACCTCCTAAATTTAATCACGTGGAAGCGGCAATTGAAGAATCTAAGGATCTATCCACCTTCTCGTTTGATGAGCTAATGGGTAACTTCAAGCTTATGAAGCAAGGATCAACTGATCGAAAGCGAACGATGAAGAAAAGCTTTTTAGGCTATAGGCGAGTGTGAATACTCAAATCGTCATGTAAGAGGAAGAGGTCAGGGAAACTATCGAGGAAGGGGTCGCGATGCTTAAATGCTCACACTGTAATAAGTATGGGCATTCCTATAACTACTGTTGGTACAAACCAAAAGATTAGGTACATTATGTTGAACAAGATGAAGATAATTTCTTGTTTATCGCAATAACAACCACAAAAGAAGAAAATAATGAAATATGGTACCTAGACAGCGGCCGCTCAAATCACAGGACATGTGATTGATTTAAGTTTAAAAATCTCGCTGAAAGCATAAAGTCACAAGTGCGGCTGGGAGATAATAAATACTTGAAGATCAAAGGAAAAGGTACAACTAAGGTCTCTACAAGTAACCAAAAGCGCTGTATTAGAGATGTTCAATTTGCTCCATGTTTGTCACATAATTATTGAGTGTGGGTCAGTTAAAGGAACGTTGTCACAAAATAGTATTTGACGAAGGTTAATGTGTCCTGACTCACAAACCTACTGGAAAAATAATTGCTTGTGCTCATATGTCATGAAATCACATGTTTCCACTTGGTTTTACCAAACAAATAGAAATATCTATGGTGAGCAAAGGTCTATCAGATAACAAGTTGTGGCATTAGTGATACGGACATCCCATCATCAAAGGGATGCATTGCTAAAAAATAAGGAGATGCTCAGTGGTCTTCCTAAAATCAAGCCGCTAGAGCACGTTTGTAAAGGTTGTGTGGTCGGAAAGCAAACTAGGCAACCATTTCCGATGGGAAAATCAAAGAGAGATGAAGCAATACTCGAACTCATTCACACCGATTTATGTGGCCTAACGAGGACAGCTGTGTTGACAGAAAGAAAATATTTTTTACTATTTATCGATGACTTTAGTAGGATGAGCTGGGTAAATTTCTTAAAGCACAAATCAAAAACTCTCGAGAGCTTAAATAAATTAAAAAGCCTTGTGGAAAAGCAAAGTTGGAGTGTTGTAAAAATGCTTTGTTCTGATCGTGGAGGTGAGGTCACTTCTATTATATTTCAAACTTTTTGTGTGAACATGAGATAAAGAAGCAACTTACAACTCAATATACTTTGGAGCAAAATGGTGTGGCCGAGCGTAAAAACCAAACCGTCATGGAAATGGCTCAATCCATGCTCAAGCAAAAAAGGAATACCAGACTTATTTTGGGCCGTGGGAGTTGTTGCACCCGTCCATATCCTAAATCTATCACCAACAAAAGCATGGAGTGGAAACAAACCTTCGGTAAGTCACCTACGAGTATGTGGCATAATTTTTTATGTTCTCGTTACAATTGCAAGACATAAACTAGACAGAAAGTCACAAAAATATGTTTTTATTGGTTATTCTCCTTACTCAAAAGCTCATCGTCTATATGATCCAACGAGTAAGAAAATTATTATTAGTCGAGATGTCGTGTATGATGAGTTTTCATGTTGGAACTGGGAAGATACAAGCAATAATCAAAAGTCTCAAATTGAAAATGAAGAAGAGCAAAGTATGCTTAATCAAGATGAGCCAAAAGAAAATGACCGTGAAGGACCGAATTCAGCCTCATCATCACAACTCTCAACACCATAAAAACGAACTCCATATATTCATATGTAGATTCTTCCAAGGATTTATCTCCCACTCAGTTAACTCAACCGCGCAGAAGTGAACATAACCTCATTCCTCGGTGTAGATTTCTGATTGAGGGAGAGGATACACCATCCTTGGACTTGTTTGTAGGTGATCAGGTCAATGTGGAAGAAGCCATAAAAATGGAAGAATGGAGACTTGTAATGAAAGAAGAATTGTCAACAATTGAAAAGAATCAAATGTGGGAGCTCACTGATCTTCCACGAGACAAAAATAGCATTAGTTTAAAATGAATTTTCAAGACAAAATATCTAGCAGATGGTAGTGTACAAAAATATAAAGCAAGGTTGGCTGTGAGAGGATTTACACAGCAGCAAGGAATTGACTTCGAAGAGACGTGTGCCCTAGTGGCATGATTCGAGGTCGTACAGATCATCTTGGCTATCGTTGCTCCAAATCAATAGAAGTTAGATCAATTTGATGTCAAATCTGCATTTTTGAACGGTGATCTTAATTAAGAGGTACACGTAAGTCAACCACCAGGTTTTGAAAGTAAGCTCGAGAAATACAAAGTGTTTCACTTAAAGAAATCTCTTTACGGGTTAAAACAAGCAGAACGTGCTTGGTACAACAAGATTAATGAATTATTTCAAAGCAACGGGTTTGAAAGAAGTCCTCATAAATCAACACCTTATATTAAGAGGTAAGGTATGGTTGACTTACTCATTGTTAGTCTATGTTGATGATATGATGTATACTAGCTCATCTCTTAAGCTTTTACATGAGTTTGAAGTGTTTATGAAAAATATGTTTGATATGTCTGATTTGGAAGAATACAATATTTTCTAGGATTGAAAAGTACTCAAGTTCACGAAGGGATATTTATTTCACAAAGAAAGTATGTAGAACACACTTTGAAGAAATTCAATATGCAAGGATGTAAGATTGTTGCAACACCAATGGACATTAACAAAAAATTGCATTTGGAAGATGGTACTGGGTTGACTGATGCAACAATGTATAGAAGCTTGGTTGGAAGATTGATTTATCTTACTCATTCTCATCTTGACGTAGCATATTCTGTTGGAGTATTATCTTGATGAATCAATTACTTAAATGAGCTAGCAAATTTCTTTTTCCACTTTTAAAAGCTTGATTTTTTTCCAATATTATTTTAGCGCGATTACTCGACAACGCAACTCCATTAAAATGTTGCCAAACGTCCTTTTTAATGAAAATTTTGTCTTTTTTCAAAACGACAAAATTTGTCTAGCAAAAGAAAAAAATTGCGCAGTACTGAAGTCTATTTTGGTATTTTTCCCTAAATGGTTTATCAGCTGGAAAAAAAATTCTCTCGGCCTATTTTAGTCATTTGCCCTATCTCGATTTATGCATCGTCTAACAATGCATAGGGCAGCAAAAACAATCCCACGTTACTTTGAAGGAACTAAAAGTTATGGGATTTGAAAAAACTAAAGACTTTAGGCTTCAAGGATACACAAACAGTGATTGGGCTGGTTGTGTTAAAGACAAAAGAAGTACATCTGGTAATTGTTTTATTCTTGGCATTGCTGCCATATGTTAGAGTTCAAAAAAGCAAGTAACAGTAGCATTATCCTAGATGGAAGCAGAGTATGTAGCAGCTTGTACAACAGCTTAGCAGGCTGTTTGGTTGCGAGGAATGTTGAATGACTTGGGGCAAGAATAGTTAAACGCTACAAGCGTAAAGTGTGATAACCAATCGGCGGTGATGTTAGCAAGGAATCTAGTTTATCATAACCGAACAAAACACATGGATATCAAGCACCATTACAGTTGGGAACTTATTACAAGAAATGAAATTCTAATGGAAGATTATCGAACCAATGAGCAAGTTGCAGATATCTTAACAAAGAATTTACCACTAATGAAGAATGAAGAATTTATAGTTAAGATCGGAATGTCGACGTTCGAATGAAGGGAGTGTTGAAAGTTGTTTTTAATTCTCACGTTTTTCATCTAGCCGTTATGTTTTATGAATAAGTCATGTTGGCTAATTATTTGCCATCAGAAGTAGGAAATTAATTGAGACATTTTAAGATAGTAATCATCTTATATATTTCATTATTTGAGTCCCTTATGTCATGTATTTGCCTATTTAAAGGCTTTCTCAGTTATCAATAATATATCCATTAACATCAATTTACTCTCATATTCACTTCAATATTAACTTATTATGTCACAATCTGTAACATGTGGAATGCATTACCAAACTGTTTTCTGTGTGGTATATTATGGGTTATGATTGTATGAAGTGGAGTATATTATATTTTTGGTTTAATGGTGACCATATATAGACCTGTTTGGTAATGGGTTTGACAATGTGTTGTATGGTAATGTGATTCTGACGTAGATGTGATGAGTTTGATGATTATAGTGAATAGGCTTAGAAACTTTTGGGTTGTATATTATCTATGATCAAAATGAAATGACTAACATCTTTTTATTCAAAAAGAATTTGAAGGAAAAGAAGACAATGTAATGGTACTATAGAATTAACATTGCATGTTACTTAGGTTGGATGGTATGGCACAATCAAATTCACATTCCATCTCAGCGCCACATTTGTTTTCTCTTTCCTCTCACTTAACTCACTACAACTCACTTTTCAACCGTAGTGGCAACTTTGAAACTCACCTTTCGTCACCATTTTTTTATTTAAATACCTTTATTCATAAACTAAAAACGTAAATGTAAACGTATGAAATTAATAAAAACGTAATTAAAGCTTTTATTCATAAATTAAAAACTTAAACGATACGTAGATAAATAAAAATGATACGATATATAGATAAATAAAAACTTAAACGTATTAAATAAAAAACGTAAACTAATATGGCAAATTATACTTCGCCCTGATCTCCGCCCTTACTTCTTTCATTGCTATCCGCTGCTCCCCGATCAAGTGATCGTATGGCTAGAGATAGAACCTTATGTCCTTTTGGCGTTGTCGATACTCCTAAGCTGCCAACTCTCGTTCACGACATTCCACCTCCCTCATTTTGATCTCTATAAATGCATCGCGTTGTTCTTTCTCCTGAGTTGTCATCTCGGTTACCATTAACCTAGCCAATTCTTTGTCATTCATCCTTGACAATCCCGATGCTCTCTACCCTTTATTTTTCGCAGCATCTCTCGCTTTGTCCCTATCCATTAGTCGTCAAATTTCATGCACCTCATCTTCATCACTGTCGCCAACATTAGTAATCAGATTAATACTAGCTTCCCTAGACTCTGTGTTGAACGAACTAGAACCAAATGACTTGTATCTCTTGCTACCTCCCCCCGAATGTGCGGCAAACTTTGGAAGTTCACTTTCCTTTCATTCTGGACTATTTTTTAAATCTCCCAATAATGACGATATTTAAACGTGGTTTCGGTTTCAGCTTGATAGTCCATAAGGGCCCTATTAAAGTAATCTTCGTCTCCGGCCACTCTCTTGCGCCATACGCATGACGTAACCGTACACTTCACAAAACCGAACCACGGCCGGGTGCACCGTCTTCTATTTCCCGCACACCATATCGTACGTTCGACGACCGTACTATTTTGTTGCGCTTTTCATGTACGCCAAAACTGCACACCAAAATCCAGCTTCCTTCATCGAGTTACCAAGCTTACTGTTTTCGGAAACGTCAATACAACCTTTATACAATGCAATTTCTTCCTCATGTCTCCACGTAATCTGTCGGGGTGCATCATCGCTTTGAATCATCCTCTTTTGGCGTGCTCTAGTCGGCTTCTTCGTCTTCGGTGGTGAGGTCGCGACTGCTTCAACGAGAGATTCTTTACGATTGGGTTCTTGCGAATAACCGGTGTTTTCTTGAAAAGAGTCTGAAAATTGAGGCGTGTACATATCTTCTATTGAAAATGCATGAATCGGAGACATGGGTGGATCTGTACATCGTTGTGATGATGAACCACCCATTTGGGTTTGTGATACGTAGTCACGGTGGTAAATGGGAACGTGCTTGGTTGTGACGAGTAATCTTGAAACGCGTTTGGTTATGACCCGAAACCGTGAAACCTATATTGTTTCGATGTCGGTTTAACAACCTAGTTTGTAAATAACATAAGTTATTTATGTAATAGTATAATAGATATGTATATTTACATACTTGTTCCGGAATGTAGTGGCACGGAGGACTTTGATGGCTAGAAAAGAAATGTGGTTATAGTTAAGGTTTTGACCTTGTTCTCTATAACCATGGCGCTGATACCAATCTGTAACACCCCTATTTTTACAATATAGCAGCGGAAGCTAATCTGGGGTATTACTTCATGGAAACAACAATCATAATCATAGAAAACGACCCAAAAGAGACGTTTGTTCAAAAGATACGTTATCATTCATTTCAAATCAGAGTTTTACAAAGGCAGGTCCCAAAATCTAGAAACATAAAATGTGAATGATAACAAGTTTTAGCCATCTTCATGTCCATGTCACTCCATGCCATAAGTTGCTCATTTACCTAAGATAAACATGCATAAAAAAGGGTCAACACAAAGGTTGAGTGAAATTCATAGGTTTATAATAAAATGATTGAAATTATGTTGTTATACACCCATAAGTGGTAATAACTGCAATGAGTATAATTATTATAGAAAACAGTATTATTGCCCTAAGCTTATGAATCTCATATTTAAACTCAATAGAACCGGGAACCTTTATTAGGAGATATATTAGGAGTCACTACCCTAAGGGATACTTCGATCTACTATCCAAAGAGATATTGGGAGATATTACCCAAAGAGATATTGGGAGATACTACCCAAAGATATATTAGGAGTTATTACCCTAAGAGATACTTTCATGTATTTAGGCAATAATATATCAGGGTAGCATATAGTTTAGAGAACACTTGCATTTATGGTTTACAGTAGATATCACAGGTTTATAAACCATGTGAGATTATGAACTCATTAAGTCTTTGAAAAGTAATCACATTGTTATAAAATAAACGAGTATGCAAAAGAGTTTGTAAACAAACATGTATCCCCCTCGCGGGTTTATAAAACATATAAATAAGTAAAGGCGAGGTTAATAATTTCTCAATATTAGTTTTAAGTACTTGTATATATTAAAAACAATTGAGCATGTATCCCCCTCGCGGGTTTATAAAACATTCAAAAGATTAAAAGGCGAGGCTATGAACTCACCTGATATGTAGATGTAATAAATATTCCAAAATGAAAGCTGACGACCTTATCACAATCTTAACAGGGAAGGTTGATATAGCAAATGATAGTAAACAGCCACGTCACGCAACCTGAGTAAATATGTTGAGTCTTAGGAAGATTGTACTCTAGAACTTTAGTTTTAAGAGTTATGAGTTTGATTGAAGAGTTTGGAATTATTGTATCACCGTTCGGGCCATCATAATTCAGAAGTCATTCAGTAAACGTTTGAGGAGCTAGGGCACTTTAAATCGTAAACCCAACAACTCAGTCAGAACATAATACCAAGATGAAACCAAACAACTCAGTCAGAAACGTAAATACTAAGATGAAAACCCTTAATATGATGTCTCCATAGTAATTGTGATATGATATAATAATCGGTTTTGAAGAGTTGCGATTAATATTATTTTTTTTTGGAATGTTAAGCATGAGAAGCCGTTAATTTAAAGTTATGTGTGTAAGTTTTAAAATGTTTTATACTTTTCAAAATGTTACATTTTAGACACTTAAGTTGAAATGTGGCAAAATTTCCCTTGGGTTCTGCCACTTTTACGAGTTAGGTCCTTCAAAGTTAAAAGATTGCAAATTAAACCTTGTACTTTGGGAATGAACATAAATATAACATTATAGTTTTGACTTTGTTTAAAATTGATATATTTAGCCCTTCATTTTTAATTTTATTATAGTTATTAATTTCAGATAAGTTACGAGATATACACCCTTGCATGGATTATACTTACAAAACACGTCTAAATTGCCACTGCAAGCGTATTTTTAAATATTCAATAGACATTTATATGTTATATTAAAACTAAAATATGAGATTTATGCAACGAAAAGGTTTAGAATAACGATTTGTTAAGCTAGGAAAGCCAAAAGGGTCAAATTAGGGTTTTCAAAACGTAAACGCGCACGGGTTTTAAGTTCAATTTCCTTTATTATCAATATAGTGGTTATTTTTAACATTAGTTAAGCATGTTAGATAGGCATTATAACAATATTTAATCATTAATAATATAGTTTTTAAGAAAAAAACGCGAAATTAGGGTTTAGGGTGTTCGGTTTTGGTCAAAATGTAATAATGAAGCATGAATTGAGTTATGAAACTTTTAAAAGAGTATACTTTCAGGGATCATACATGAACATTATAAGAGTGTAGGAGCAGAAGTAGAACATCTAGAACCTGGGTTTGAGCTTAAAGCTTGAAAACGGGTTGAAATCGGGACTTTTAGCTTCGTACGCCTAGAATAACGACTTCGGGGCTTCAAGGCTTCAAAGATTTGTTTGCTTGATCTTCTTATATGATCCTAGGATCAAATGGAGTAGATAATAGTTGCTCACTTGGGTTATAGAAGAGGAAGTTGGGTGCAAATTGGAATGAAGACATAAGGTCCCTATTTATACTAGTTTGAGACCAAAGAGGTTAAGTAACTCATAAAATCTGATGTGTGACACATAGGAGGCCTAGTGTAAGATGTGTTGAAGCTATAGAATGAGTTTTGAAGGCTAGGAAGCTAGAATGATGGTGTGGACACCATATATGGCTGCCGCGGCTGTTGTGGTTAAAAAGAGACTCATGTGGCTTTGATTTTGGCCATGGAAAGGTCTACAGCAGGGTGGGTAAGATATAAGGGTTTCTAGAAGGATTCTTATGTAAAGTATTTGCTCATGGATGGGTCTTGAATGGGTCATAGATGGAAGTAAGGGTGGGGTACTGTTTTGAGCTCGACAAGGGTTTTCACAAGTTTTCTTGCTTGCATTTCGTGTATAATGATTAAGGATGATTGATATATCTTCCTAAGGTCTGAATTAACATTTATTAGCAAAAAATTTCAATTGGTTTGGGTTAAAACGGGTTAGAAATGAAGAAGTGAGGTTGCGGGTTCCAAATGGTGCGGTTTAGGGTTTTCTTGACTTTCTTTGCTTATAATTTGTGTACATTGGACCAAGATTGATAAATTATTGATCCTAGGTATATATTGAGGTTTCTTAATGATATGACAGATGGTTTAGGTTATATTGGGTTAATTCGGAAAAGCAAATAGTTGTGGGTTGGAATTAGGGCTCGTATAAGGCTTTTAGGGTTTTCTAGCTTTGTAATTCTTGTACATTGTCAAAGTAATGATGGATAATGATGGATAATGGTTTTTAAACTCATTTTATGAGTTTACAATGACTCTTGGTTGCTTACTTGAGAATGAATTGGTTAGAAACGAGAAAACGGGTTGAATGATCATTTAGGGTTTCTCGGATTCATTTTACGTACAATTGAAATAAGATAATGAAGTAATGATGAAATAATGATGTAATAGGATTTAAATGATTGTAAAATAAGTTATTACAACTTATTTGAGTGTTGGTTTGGGTTTATAATCAAGAAACGGGTCATGGTTTAGAAACTAGCTTGGGTTAGGGTTTCTGAGTTTTGAATTAGGATTTTGAGTGTAAAAATGTGTAAGAAAGCTTACGAATAGAATAATTAGGGTTTACACATTGTATATTGAGTGTAGTAGCTTGTACACAAGTGATGGTGAAGAAATTAGAATGAAAACGGAGGTAAAACGGCTATTTTAGATGTCATGCTTAATGACTTGTACATTGTGCTTTGAAAACTTATACTTGACTTGTAGGGAGTTTTCTATTTCAAATGGGATGTTATGTTACTTGTATATATGCTTTAGTAGCTTGTGCATTTACTTTAGATATTAAACTTTCATGGAATTTAGGGTTTAGAGGTATATGATAATGGTTTAAAGCCCGTTTTGATATAAACAACACTCTTGCGAATGGTACATTTAGGGAATTAATGATACCTTTGTAAAAAGGATATGATGATATTGACTTGACATATTGTGATGTTTGCTTGACATATATGAAGACAGGATGGCCATAGATAGGTTGCGTGAGCTTGTCTACTTTAGTTATGCAAGTTACCTTGCTTAATGAGATATTGACAATGCAAGTAATGTAATAAAGCGAAAAATTTCCCCGTACAATTGTGATCATAGTAAAATAGGTTGATGAAAATTCTTGGGTTGTTATAGTCTCCACCCCTTACAGAAATCTCGTCCCGAGATTTAATTGAAAGTTATAGTGATATAGATGTAGGTACTAGGCATGAATTTGATTTTTATGTTAGGTTAATCAAGGTCACAAGTCCACGTGGTTATGGTGATGCATTTTTATATTATGTTGTACTCCATAATTATAATTACTCCTTTACAACGGTTATTATTTCAAGACTACTACATCTTGATGACACGACAATAGAATTTCGTAGTTCCTGATGAACCTGGGTGGTGAATATATTTTGATTTACGAAACCTGTGGGTTATGGGTCCCACATGCTTCTGCTGTGTACGTGATCGTAAATAATCGTTTTTCATATCTTTAAAAGTCAAAAATTGTTTAAGAATGCTATCACAAGTTTTTGTCAAAATTTTCATACCTAGTGGTATTGAAATCATTTGACATTTGTATAGAATTCTTGTGTGTTTCCTTGTTATTATGTTGCAGAATATTACAGATATTTTTAGGAATAGGAGATCAGGAATGGAGTAATCGTCAATGAATGATTATGAATTTATATAGAGAGTTCTAATCACGTGAGATACAGATTTTAAAATGGAACAGATGAATGAGGTAATATTGATAATGAGGTAATATTGTTAATGATTAAGGAACGGATGGAAGAAACTTGTTTGTACATTTGTTATTTAACTTAAGCCTATTTATTTTATTTTTGTCACTTACAAAAGAAGCGTCAAACTTCCTTGCAATGAGAATTTATAAATTCTTAGTTACGGAGATTTTTAATTTCTTATTCAAATGAGAAGAGACATAATTAATTTCTATAAGATGTTCTAAATCGGTCTTAACTAAGCATATAAACCATGATATGGTAATGTGTAGACAAATGGAATTGTTAGATATATTAGATGTTGATTGTCTGACGCCTATTATAATCGGGTATCAATAATAAAGGTGTGAGGAATTTATTCAGGAGTTGAATATATAAGAATTATGAATTGACAAATGATGTCGAGTTTTGATATCATCAGATAACAAGATGTAACATAATTATCACTGGAGACTATAACTAGTCTAAGAGTTTATTGATTCTGAGCTGGTAGATGACATCCTAAATATCCTCCTGATCTGTTTGGTGACGAGCTTAGATTTTCTCAATGATTTGTTTAAGATCGGAAATTCAGTAGTAATCAAAGGCAATCTTATCCTTTTGCCCTAACTGCTTCTTTTGAATTTTGATAATCTGAGTACGGATTTTCTTGAGTTTGGTCTTTAGTTTGTCACTATTCCTTCGTATGATCATTCTATCAATACGTCCTTCCTCCATTTTCTCGATGTGGTGAAGATAGAGTTCATCTAAGTAATTCAAAATATCTTCAATTTGTCCCTCATGATGTTTCAGATACATCTTAACTGAACTTTTTCCTATTTCAAATATTTGAGGTGGGGTAGGAGTATAAACTGAGGAAGATGGTGATACCAAATTATAGGTTTGATTCCGGGATGAATTAGATAACGTAGTTAAGGAAGAAGATGAGGAACATATTCGTTTCTTAGGTGGTAATAGTTTTTTAGGAATAAAGAAATATCGATGATCCAATAGTAGTGATGGTGGTAATATCGGAGATAGAGTCAAAATAACTGGTGGAGTAATAGGATCTGGTGATGAAATAGGTAATTCCTTAGCATAAATTGCTTGTACGTCCTTCAAATAAGTATTATTGTAGAAAGATGAGAATACCGGTGGAATCATATTATCGTTAGAGTTTTCCGAAGAGCTAAAAGAATTGCTTCCCAATGAAACTGGGAAATAATCTAATGAGACCGAAGTATAGTTAAGAATATTCATAGAGGAAAAAAGCATCCTCAATATCGGAAGTAGAGCTATTGGGAGAAGACATCGTTCTATTAACAACCCAGTCATAAATAACATAAGTTATTTATGTAATAGTATAATAGATATGTATATTTACATACTTGTTCCGGAATGTAGTGGCACGGAGGACTTTGATGGCTAGAAAAGAAATGTGGTTATAGTTAAGGTTTTGACCTTGTTCTCTATAACCATGGCGCTGATACCAATATGTAACACCCCCATTTTTACAATATAGCAGCGGAAGCTAATCTGGGGTATTACTTCATGGATACAACAATCATAATCATAGAAAACGACCCAAAAGAGACGTTTATTCAAAAGATATGTTATCATTCATTTCAAATCAGAGTTTTATAAAGGCAGGTCCCAAAATCTAGAAACATAAAATGTGAATGATAACAAGTTTTAGCCTTCTTCGAGTCCATGCCACTCCATGCCATAAGTTGCTCATTTACCTGAGATAAACATGCATAAAAAGGGTCAACACAAAGGTTGAGTGAAATTCATAAGTTTATAATAAAATGGTTAAAATTATGTTGTTATACACCCATAAGTGGTAATAACTGCAATGAGTATAATTATTATAGAAAACAGTATTATTTCCCTAAGTTTATGAATCACATATTTAAACTCAATAGAACCGGGAACCTTTACCAGGAGATATATTGAGAGTCACTACCCTAAGGGATACTTCGAACTACTATCTAAAGAGATATTGGGAGATATTACCCAAAGATATATTGGGAGATACTACCCAAAGAGATATTGGGAGATATTACCCAAAGAGATATTGGGAGATACTACCCAAAGAGATATTAGGAGATATTACCCAAAGAGATATTGGGAGATACAACCCAAAGAGATATTAGGAGTTATTACCCTAAGAGATACTTTCATGTATTTAGGCAATAATATATCAGGGTAGCATATAGTTTAGAGAACACTTGCATTCATGGTTTACAGTAGGTATCACAAGTTTATAAAGCATGTGAGATTATGAACACATTCAATCTTTGAAAAGTAATCACGTTGTTATAAGATAAACGAGTATGCAAAGGTTTGTAAACAAACATGTCATCCCTTGGCGGGTTTATAAAACATGTAAATAAGTGAAGACGAGGTTATGAATTTCACAATATCAGTTTTTAAGTACTTGTATATATTAAAAATAATTGAGCATGTATCCCCCTCGCGGGTTTATAAAACATTCAAAAGATTGAAAGACGAGGCTATGAACTCACCTGATATGTAGATGTAATAAATAATTACAAATGAAAGTGACGACTTATCACAATCTTAACTAGGGAAGGTGATATAGCAAATGATAGTAAAACAGGCCACGTCACGCAAACCTGAGTAAATATGTTGACGTCTTAGGAAGATTGTACTCTACGAACTTTAGTTTTAAGAGTTATGAGTTTGATTGATGATTTTAGAATTATTGTATCACCAGTTCGGGCCATCATAATTCAGTAGTCATTAGTCAAAAGTTTGAGGAAGCTTTTTTTATTCTTTACTTTTTTTATAAGGCAATTTAAAATCGTAAAAACCCAACAACTCAGTAAGAACGTAATACCAAGATGAAACCCCTTAATATGAAGCTCCCTAGTATTGTGATATGATATAATCGGTTTTATGATTTCGATTAATATCTCGGTATAGTTAAGCACGAGAAGCGTATCTAATTAAAGTTTTGTTTGTAGGTTTTAAACTTGTATTTTATACTTTATTAAATGTTACCTTTTAGTACCTTAAGTTTGAAAAGTGGTCAGAATTTAAACCTAGGTTTGCACTTTTACGATTTGGTCATTCACAAGTTTAAAAGATTTACAAAGTAAACCTTTTACTTTGTAAAGTAACATAATAGACCCTTATAGTTATGACTTTGATAAAATAATATATTCAGCCCTTCTAGTTATTAAGTTCAGAAAGTTACGATATATACCCCTTGCATGGATTATAATTACAAAATATGTCCAAATTGCCATGCAAGCTTATTTTAACATTTCAATAGACATTTATAAGTTATAATAAAATAAAATATGAAGATTTAATGCAACAAAAGTTTAGAATAACGATTCGTTAAGCTAAGAAGCAAAACAGGTCAAATTAGGGTTTCAAAACGTAAACGCATAGGTTTTAAGTTCAAATTCCTTCATTAATAAATAAAGTGGTTATTTTAACATTAGTTAAGCATTCTAGGATATATTATAACAATATTTAACCATTATAACATTTAGTTTTAAGAAAAATGACGAAAATTGGGTTATCAGGTGTATGGTTCTTGGATACAAAATGGAAAATGAGCATGAAGTGAGTTATTAAACTTTTAGCACAGAGTATATTTAGGATTCCAAATTGATGGAAATTATTAAGTCGTGTAGGATCAAAAGTAGAACATCTAGAACCTGGGTTTGAGCTTAAAGCTTGAAAACGGGTTGAAATCAAGACTTTTAGCTTCGTACACCTAGAATAATGACTCCGGGGCTTCAAGGCTTCAAAGCTTTGCTTCTTGATATTATTAGATGATCCTAGGATTAAATAGAGCAGAGAATAGTTGCTCACTTGGGTTATTGATGAGGAAAGTTGGGTGTGCAACTTGGACCTGAAGACCATAAGGTCCTATTTATAGTAGTTTGAGACCGATGGAGGTTAAGTAACTATACAAAATATGATGTGCTTGGCACATAGGAGGACTAGTGTAAGATGTGTTGAAAGCTATATAAATGAGTTGTGGAAGGCTAGAAAGCTGAGAATGATGGTGTGGAACCATATATGGCTGCCGCGTCTGTTGTGTTAAAAAGAGGACTCATGTGCTTTGATTATTGGCCCATGGAAAAGGTCTAAGCAGGTGGGTAAGCTGCTTAAGGGTTTCTAGAAGGATTTTGGTGGTTCTAGACGTTTTAGGGGTGTTTGGTTTGATTTATACATAGCTATTTTTGGACAGCCAACATCAGTCTCGGTAAAATGGTTGCCATTTACAAACCGTAACTCCGATGAAGCTCAAACTAGTGAGCATTGTTAGATATTTGAGTCATCTACAATGGTTAGTCTTACATATTTTGGGGTTACTATACAAAAATTTAGAGATAATATCCATTTACTATAGGTGTGCAGAATATGCGCACCTTTGCCATTTCAGCTATAACTAATTCATCCAACGTCGAATCGGGTTGATTCCACAAGCAAAATGATCACAAGACATAGGGCTACAACCTAGTGTTTTCACTTAATACCCAGAACCTATTGATTTACCCAGATCCTATTTTTTATAGACTGATCCAATTCTAAACTAGGGCCTAGTTGTAGGTTTTAGGGTTAGAACTAGATTAGGGTTTTGTTTTAGGGTTTCTAGGATTTAATTAGTGTATAATCATGATTTAATGATAGATTAATGTTTGTAAGGATTGTATTAAGGATTAATAACAAGAATTGATAGGTGGTTTGAGTTTAAAATTGGCGAAAATGAGTAAACAGGTTGAAAGTTCCAATTTGGGCACTTTTAGGGTTTCTTGGATTTATTTCGGGTACAATTGAGATGAAATAATGATTGAATATGATTGATAATGTTATAATTTAAGTTACTACAACTTATTTGAGGGTTGGTTTGGGTTTACAATGGATAAAAATTGAGAAACGGGTCATGGTTTAGTATTTTGCTCGGGTTAGGGTTTCTGACTTTTGAATTAGGGTTTTGAGTGTAATAATGTGTATGAAATCTTATGAATAGAATAATTAGGTTTTAAACATTGTATATTGAGTGTAGTAGCTTGTATAAAAGTGGTAGTGAAGAAACTAGAATGAAAACAAAGGTAAAACGACTATTTTGGAGATAATACTTTATGATTTGTACATTATGCTTTGTAAGACTTGTACCTTATTTTGGAGGGAAAATATATTCAAATGCGATGTTATATGACTTGTATATATGCTTTAGTAGCTTGTACATTTGCTTTAGATATTAACCTTTCATGGAATTAGGCTTTAGAGGCAAACGATAATGGTTTAAAGCCCGTTTTGATATAACGTTACGAATGGTACATTATAGGAATAATGTACTTTGTAATAATGATATTAGGATATTGACTTGACATATTATAATGTGTGCTTGACATATAGGAAGATATGATGGCATAGGTAGGTTGTGTGAGCTCGTCTACTTTAGTTATGCAAGTTACATTGCATATTGAGATATTGGCAATGCAAGTAATGTAATAAAGCGAAAAATTTCCCCGTACAATTGTGATAATAGTAAAATAGGTTGATTTTGCATTTGATGAAAATTCTTGGGTTGTTATATCCTGTCGATCACTGAGAGCGAGGTTAAATCTATCAATTTAATTAATATCTTGGTTATCTAATCTATGTTAATTCTATTCTAATCCTATGTTAAACCTATGTCAGTCTAAATCCTAATTCTAATGGAAAAGGGGGGTTTTCAGCCTGAGAGACTGGCACGGTTTGGTTGGTGACTACAATCAATTCAAGACACTGTTACCCACGCAAGCTAATAGACAAAAGATAAAAGAGCGGTCGAACCTTATATAAGAAAACTATATTAACCATTATTAATCCGATTAGAACGTTGGTTTGTTTATTAAGTACAATGATTTCTTCTCTCGAGGTGGAATATCATTCTTAAGGGACTTAGGGTTACTCATCCGAAAGGAGACCTAGACACATTAATTCTGTCACAATTAAAGCATCCGCATAAAGCATCCTTATTTGCTGATTATAATCTATCTTAGGGATTAAAGCAATGGTGATCTTCGTTCCTAAATCCTTATCTTCATAGAGAACTTTAACCACTTACCATTAAATGGCAAATCTATACACTAGTAGTCCACTGTCAAATATCTAATGAATCAGAACGTTATTTGTTGTATTTCATAGGTCACCTGCTAGTCATAAACACGATCAAGTTAACCATTCGGCAATAGACCGCTCAATTAAAGTTAAGCCAAAGGAATATCTAGACACAGACTTAGAAGGACAATATTTATGTAACTATTATTCTCAGATGTTATAGATAATTACTATATGGTGAGCCTTTCCGGACTCTTGATCGTTTGTTCCTGATTTGCTAGATCACAGTTGATAAATGATAGGTCGCATACAAAAAGGCGTAAACAGGTATAAATGATAAAAAATACACAAGCTACTCAAATGATGAAATTCAGAAGAAATCGATATAAATAAATACCAAACATTTAGATCTTTATAATCATGGATAATACCCGAAGGTATTTAGCCTTCAAACGTCATATAAAATATAAGAGTAATAATTTAGCCAAGGTAAACTAACCGAGTTAATGAATGATACCAAAAACTGAACGATTACAAAAGTATATGGAATTACACGATGTCTCCTATGGAATTAAATACGTTGCTCGACCTCTTCTGCTCTTTTTCTCCTCTGAAAATCAACTTTTGTGGTTTAGGTAGGAGGGGTGTTTTTCGAGAATATGTTTAGCCCACTTTAAAACTCGTTTTTGAGTTTTATATTTATATGGTTAGGAAGTCGGTTAGAAAAGCGTGATCAATGTATTTAGAAACGCGTGTTATTGGGGATATTTTTGGAGTAGGGGCCACGTTTGATATCTTCCAGAAATTATTATATTAGAATTCCCATATCTGAATACGGCGTATTGCAGCTCCTCTTGATACAGCAGTTTGATCTTCATTCATTTGTGGTCTTTGGTGATTGCAGGCACGAATACGCTGTATCTTCCGTGATGGTTTACGACGTATTAGTCTTGACAGAACGTAAATCTTCAAAAATATTTTATTTAAGCTCCAGACAGTGCAAGCGCTCACTTTTGCACAGTCATGTTCACACAGAGATTACTCCATAATTACAGCACTTATCAAATTAAACGAATTATGTAATAATTCTTTGCAAAGTAACTATAAAAAATGGGTTGATATCGTTGGGATAAATGTTGCTAATAAATAGACGTTATTAGATGTCTATCAAATATTCCCCCATTTGAATCCTAATTGTCTAAAGTAGCCGCTTAGAAGTTTATAAAATATGTATCCATTAAGGTATTTTCTATTTAAGCACTTATTCGATCTATTACAAGTACAACGAAACAACCTCACGGAAATAAGAAGATGTAATCCACTCAAATCAACTTCTACTAATATATTTTAGTAACATGTAACTAATTCGGCTCAAATTGCTCGGTCGTGACGAGTATTCTATCATAAGCTTGGCAAGGATACACATCTCCACCACTAAAGCCAAGGAGTAACAAGTTTATAAAGGTAAATATGGGTTTTTTTTATGGAAAGGCTTACGGTTAATCATTCTACAATCTTTCACCAGAAGTACCCACTCAACAAGGCAAGCTAATAAGCACACATACACTGCCCAGAACGCTTGGATAGGCATGTGTGTTAGGTCACTCCCAATTTGAATTTAACAACAGTTAGGATGAAGAAGAAGATTTGGGTAGGAACCCCCCCATCTAACTTTTAACCAAAAGTCGTAACAAAGAGGCAGCTAAGGACATGGTGCGTATACTGGTGCTCAACGGTGCGGTAATGTTCGAACATGCACGCTCTCGAACAAATACTCTACTATTTGATACAGAAAACCATGCGGTCTATATCATCATGCGAGAGGGATAAGTAAATTGTTAGGTAAAAAAGTCAAGAAAGTAAATAGATTAAGTGTAGTGTAAGATATCCAGTTGCTAGACTCCACAGTTATAGTTACCGACCAGTTACCTGATTTTAAGACACAACTCTTTATGACCAGGCTCTGTGATTGAATAGATATCGTCAAAACGCAAAGTCCCCTAGTTGCCGTTCCCATACGATCAACTTCCCAATAGTCTCCCAATAAACTTTTACATACTTTACAAGGCAAGTGGCGTACAAGGCAAGTGGTGATATCTTCCACTTTGTACAATTCTCTACATCGTTGATTTTTAGACGTATCAACGAATAATCGATCCTTCGTATAATTCCTTCGGTAATGCTTTTTGCGAAACGATTATCTTTAAACTTTCTTTCTCTTTTTTTTAACAATACTTCAAATCTCGGTGTAGTTTCCCCATCTTCACCATCATAATAATTCCGAATAATTCCTTCGGTAATTTCTTCGTTCTTTGGTTTCACCAATAATTGTGACGGTAGTAAAATCACATGAGCTTTGACTACTAATTTACATTCCCATTTGCAATGTGTAAATTTCCAACCGCACCAAAGATAGAAAATGACACAAGACTCGGGAAATACAAACTTTTACACTTTAAGCAACTAGCAACTTCAAATTAAACTTTAATCTAATAGGGTAGGTTAAGGTGTAAGGGTGTAATGAAACAAATAGTTGGTGTAAATTCCTAAAGGATCGGCTTTACGTGTTGTTCTAGTGGATCATCACTCTAAAGATAAGAGTGGAAGGGTTTAACGGGAGGTTAACTAACCGGTGTAGTTAGTTAATAAACAACATGTATAGGCGATTTGGTTATAATCCTAAGATTTATCAATTTAAACTAGTTACTCCAATTAAATCCATAATACTCATTATTGTGGTCTCGAATAGATATACCAAGCCAAGTTCTAAAGTCTACAAAATCACCGGCACACTCATATTTTGTAGATTTTGGGTAAAAATTTGGAAACGGAAAGGTTAAATCCTTACAATATCTAACAAGGGTTATTGTGTGCCGGTTATTTAGCAAGAAATTTCAAAAAAATATGCTTGAAAAAAAATTGAGCATAATTTAAGCTTTTTATTGTGAAAAATAGGACAAGTAAACATTCTAATTCCATCCCCCCACTTTAATTATACAACGTCCTTGTTGTATATATAAAACATTAGATACGGGAATTTAAAATGAATTAGAATGAGAAACTCCCCTGATTTTTGCTCGGTAGATTCTCCAATTTGCGTTTATGAGCAAGATTTTGTGTTGAACAGCCGTCTTGAGGTTTCAAGACTCCAACACTTCAAGATTTCCATATTCGTAAATTCTCCACCAATATTTGTCGATATTTCCTTTACGGGGTCCTGCGGAAAATATAGGAAAAACAGGTGCATTCCTATCTTGGTACCTACGGTTAATTCAAACTAAACAAACTAAATACGGGTCAATCTGTGGATACGGCGTATCAAATAATTGAATACGGCGTATTTGCAGAACTGACAATAATGTTTTTAAAGTGCATAAAAAGTAAAGACTGATAACGTCCAGACAATCAATACGCCGTATGGGGTGGAACGGATACGCCGTATTGAAGTCTGGGAAGACAGACTCGATAACAAAATTAAATAACATTCCTGGTTGTCTCCCGGGAAACACTTTTGTTTACAACAAAGTCTTTAAGTTAGACTTTTCTTCAGCTTCCTTTTACGTTGCTCATTCTCGTATTTGTTGTTAATATCCTGATTGGTTCCGTTATATGAACTATGTTGCTGAACTTACTGCCAGGCTTTGTCACGTCATGACATAAATATACAAAATGTTAGAACATGTTTTAGGGTTAGATACATCAAGATATGGATAACAACAAATGTATAGATAGGTAAAAGGTAAGGATAGGAGGGATCATGGGTCAAGCTGCTGCGGGTCTTGCTGTGGTACGGAGGTGCTGGCCTCGCCAGTCCTCTGTCTGACGCGCCTCTGGTATGATACATGGGTCTGAGCATATGTCGTATAGGCAACTCCTGCCCTGTCTATCATCCGTCCTAAGCCAGTGGTAACCCATGTACTAAACCTAGAAAAATCATAATCCATCGCGTCAATCACCTCTCGTTGCTCTGTCAATCCCTGGCATATCTCGTGCATGTCCTCCTCTAATCTGGCCATCCTCTGAGGCATGGTCCTAGCGTGAGCTGGTGGTGGTGGAGGTGGCTGCTGAGGTGCCTGCTCGGGTGCCGGATTAGCCTGGCCACCCTCATCAATAATCGGGGCATCCTCAGCAACTGCAAGGGGCCCAGCCGCAGCAACGGGCTGCCTCTCTGGTCCCATGGCCACCCAGGCCTAAGTATCATCAAGCTTAACATAAATATGCAGCCTAACCAACTCTGCCATGTTAATCACTAGAAGCTTAGGGGTAATAACAGTCAATTCTCCCAGTATCTCTACAGTCAGAAGCCTAAAATGCTTAACTAATCTATCAACAAACTGCCCACCAGAAATATGCGCCCCTGTCTTCCTCCCATCAGCAAACAACCTCAAATACCTAGCTAACAAATAAGGAGCGTTGACCGAGCCAACATCCATCCCTCTTAGATAAAATAAATTCATAACGGTCACCTTCTCAGGTGCCTGACTCCTCCCAGCAATACTACAAGCTATCAACCGATGGCACAACCTAAGAATCAGATCTCTAATCAAAGTGTATGATGGGGCTGTGCCAAGGAAATCTCCAACAGATGAGATCCCCATCCAGTAATCCCTCAGATCCCCCTTGTTAGGCATATGTCTGGCGCTCTTGGCCCAGTAAACACCAAACCCAGCCGTCTGCATCTCCTCCTCCGTATGTAATCCCACGGCTAAGATGAACTGCCTCTAGCTCATACGCCTCCTAGCTCCACCTAACTAAAACTGTTACGTCCTAGGCGTATCCAAATCAAGTATATCTTGTCCAAACCTAAACGTACTAAAGAACTCTAGAATAAGCTCGTGAACCAACGCTCCCCTAATGTCAAACATCCTCCTCCAATCCCTACTGGTGAACACACTAACACCAGCCTTATCATGGTGCTCCATCAACCTCTTACCACTTAGTCCCTCGGCTATCAAATCTGACAATCCCCCAAAATCAAATACCGGTACCCTGTGCACCTCTCTCCTATGAATCCTGGCTAATCTCCCCTCAAAATCGACTATATCAGTATCGAGGTACTCCAAACCCTCATATCTAAGAAACCTACGTCTCTGCTCACGTGGTGGAAGAGCCATATCTGCAAAATCAATCAAGGAAAGCATAAGAGTATAGAAATTTAAACATTCTGTTTTAAAGAGTGGATACGACATATCAAATTAAGGAGTACATCGTATAGGGATTATTAAGTCAATACGCCGTATTGATTTTTGGTCAATATGGCGTATGAGTCTGTGAATTCAAGATCCTAATTTTCTAGATACGCCGTATTCAACTTAATGAATACGCCGTATCCAAGCTGGTGGATACGCCGTATTAGTCTGCAATTATAAAAACGAACAAGTTTTCCCCTGTTTTACCAATTTTAACCCATTAAAACCCAAGCTTTTCAACATCTATTCAGGGGGAAGGAAACAAAAGGATTTCAACAAATATATCTCTCCTAATCCTAAAACCAAACCCTAACCATAATTTTGGATCGAAAATTCAAATCGAAAGAAAAGAAAAGGGGTGAGAGACATACCGTAGGATCGAGATAAAAGAGTGTACGATAACGATGACAAACGATTTCCAAGATTTGGTTCGGTGAAAATTTAGTGTGTGTGTGTGGAGTAAAAGTGTGTGGTAAAATTAGATCTAGCGTATTGAGCTGGGTTTTATATCCAAACTCTATACGCCGTATTGAGATGGTAAATATGTCATAAAGGCGAATTTTGTTGACTTAAGTCAACGCGTGTAAAAAGGAGTGGATACGTTGTATAGGTTTTATCCTAATACGCCGTATCCAACCTTGGAGGCCAACTTTCCAAAAGTAAAGCAAAGAAAACATACCTTGGCCTCCGCAACATTATTGCATAAACACCATCCTTATAATACCGTTTAGGGTCGAACAGAACGCCAAACGGTGCACACAAATTCTTAATGAGAAAGAACAACATTCCGTTTGCGTAATGTATCCAAATCACGATTCTTAAATTTAGGTTTATGACAAAATTTCCCGGTCTGAAATTTTTAGTGTTTTTATCGTGACTTGTTTCAAAAACTGTAGTTGACCCATGTGTATATTCGTTATCCTCCAAAGACAGTATTATATCGATTTTACTGTCATCATTGTCTTTTTCAGATTTTAAATTATTGGGACGAATAATGTTGAAGGGGAATATATCATTAAAGTACAAAACATTTTGTTCCTCCTCGTCATATTCAGGCAATGATGTTTTATTATTTAAATCAAATTCATCGATATGTTGGGGGTTTAAAATTGGTTCAATTAAAAAATCCGATTTAGACGTTTAAGCATCATTGTAAATAATCGCTAGAAATTCGTTCTCAAAATCAGTAAAGAAGTCTAAATCATCAAAACAACTGATCGCAGGCTCAAGTGATGGAATTGAAGGCATGACTTTTTCATAATCGTTTTTCGAATCCGTTTTCAAATCATTGACAAAAATCATTTTATAAGAAAATGAGTTTTTGTCGAAAAGTATTGTGTAACCTCATCATCAGATTCGTCAAATGATATTCTAAAGTCGATTTCATCGTTAACAGGGGTACTTACTTGGGATTTGCACTGAAGTTCATCCTGAGGTGCAACTGCATCGTTAATGACTATAGCTGGGAATTCAGCTTCCACAGAGCTAAGGTTGTGAAGATCATCATCAACCCTGATCTTTCCATATGTAGCAGTTTGCCAATTAAACACTTTCTTACATTTATGAGCTTTTTCTTCCTCAAGCCTGATGTATTCTTCCATAGTAAGGTTTGGATCGTCCATCCTGAAATAATCTTGCTAGAAAAACTATTAAATAAAGAATACATCGTATTCAGTGAACTGAATACGCCGTATATAAACAAACAAGCAGGAATTTAAACTACTCTAAATTACACTAATCCTAATAGTTAGATCTAATCTACTGTTAAACACCAAAATATCAAAATAAAAATAAAGATTCAATTTCACTCCCCAGCAACGGCACCAAAAACTTGATGTATGGTTGTGTAGTGTGTATTTTATTGTTTCAAGTTATAAATTTATATTTTTTCGACTCAACCAAAAACAACACTTTAACGGGCAGTGTACCCGATCGGTAGTAGTTTCATGGTAAGTAGGGTGTCGATCACTGAGAGCGAGGTTAAATCTATCAATTTAATTAATATCTTGGTTATCTAATCTATGTTAATTCTATTCTAATCCTATGTTAAACCTATGTCAGCCTAAATCCTAATTCTAATGGGAAAAGGGGGGTTTTCAGCCTGAGAGACTGGCACGGTTTGGTTGGTGACTACAATCAATTCAAGACACTGTTACCCACACAAGCTAATAGACAAAAGATAAAAGAGCGGTCAAACCTTATATAAGAAAACTGTATTAACCATTATTAATCCGATTAAAACGTTGGTTTGTTTATTAAGTGCAATGATTTCTTCTCTCGAGGTGGCATATCATTCTTAAGACTTAGGCGTTACATCATCCTAAGACCTAGACACATTAATTCTGTCACAATTAAAGCATCCGCATAAAGCATCCGCATAAAGCATCCTTATTTGCTGATTATAATCTATCTTAGGGATTAAAGCAATGGTGATCTTGTTAAACCCTAGCTCGTAGAGACTTTACCCACATACCGCTTAATGGTAGTTTATACACTAGTAGTCCACTTGTCCAACTATCCAATGAAATTAGAACATTACTTGTTGAATTATCTAGGTTAACTGCTAGTCAACACGATCAATAAACCATTGGCAATATCCAATTATCTAGTTAAGCCCGAAGCGTATCCTAGACACAAACTTAGAGGACAATATTTGTGATCCTATGATTCTAGATGTATAAATTACTATATGAAGAGCTATCCCAGACTCTAGATCTACTTGGTCTGTATCACTAGATCCAGTTGAATGATAGGTCGCATACAAAAGCGCGTAAACAAGTATAAATTGATAAACATAAACAAGCATTCAACGATAAATCAAGAAATCGAGATAAACAAATACCAAACATTCAGATCTTCATAATAATGGCTAATACCCGAAGGTATTAGCCTTCAAACGTCATAATAAATACAAGAGCAATTATTTAGCCAAGGAAAACTAACCAAGTTAACGAATGATACCAAAAACTGAATGATTACTAATTTATATGGAATTACACGATGTCTCCTATATAATTGATAACGTTGCTCGATTTCTTCTGCTCTTTTTCTTCTCTGAAAATCAACTTTTATGGTTTAGGTATCGAGAATATGATTTAGCACACTTAAAACTCGTTTTTGAGTTTCTATTTATAAGGTCTAGAAGTCGGTTCGATACGGCGTATCCAAGGATTGGATACGGCGTTTTGGGGATTTCTCGGAGTAGGGATCACGCTTGATATCTTCTAGAATATTCACATACTATATCTTGAATACGGTGTATTGAGTCTTTTTGAATACGGTGTATTGAGCTTTATTCTTTTGTAGTCTTTGGTGAGTGTAGGCTCGGATACGCCGTATCTTCCTTGATGGATACGGCATATTGGTCTTCAGAATAGTAATCTTCAAAATATCTTCATTTAAGCTCCATAATGCGCACCTTTTGCTAACTTTCACCAATTACTCCATAATTACTATAATTCTCAAATATAAACGATTAAGTAACAATTCTTTGCAATAACTATACAAAATGGGTTAATAACATGGGATAAATGATGCTATAAAATAGACGTTATTTGATGTACTCTATCTCTCTCTCTCCTCTCTCCCTACTTGAATCTACTTGTCCTCAATCTCTACACTATCTATCCAAGTCTATAAATCTCTCTCATATCTATCTCTAAGATATTTTTCACGTATTAAAGCATTTATTTGATCTATTACAAGTACACAACCAAACACCTCAAACTCGAAATAGGTAGATGAAACACACAAATCACTTCAACTAAAAAAATCTATGTGGTAACATGTAACCTAATTCGCTCTTAATTTCTCGAATCATAACAAATTATTCTATTCATAAGCTTGGCAAGGATACACATCTCCACCACTAAAGCCAAGAGTAACAAGTTTATAAAGGTAAATATGGGTTTTGTTTATGGAAAGGCTGAACGGTATGAATCATCTTAAATCTTCAACCAAATACCTCTCTAACGAGGCAACTAAAGCACACATACATGGCGTTACGATAAAATAGACCATGTGTGTTTCGATCACATCCCTCATTTGTAATTAACCAATGGTTAGGATGAAGAATGATATAGGGTAGGAACCTTCTAACGTTTACCAATAGTAATAAACCAACAAGGCAGCTTGAGAACATGCATACAGATGGCCATAACAACCGGAATATCATGCACGCTTGAATCACAATCCCACATTCCGTAAAACCCATGGTTAATCATAGGTGATAGGGAAGTAAATTGTAGTTAAAATTAAAAAATCAAGAAACAAATAGATTAATACAAAGATACAAAGTTTTGCTAGACACTTTTTTCCCGACCGTTAGTTCATGATAAAGACACGACTAATTACGACGTCTATTATCATGGCGATCAAAACAACAACCTGAAGTTTTGGCGTTCTTCGGTACGTCCAACTTGGGTTCCCATCATCCCCAAAAATTTTACATTACTCCTACAAGGCAATTCGCGTAAATCTTCCACTTTGTACAACACTCTAATATCGTTGATTTTTTAGACGTATAACGGAAAAATCGATCCTTATCGGGTAATTTCCTACAGTAGTGCGAAAGACGATTATCTTTCAAACTTTCTTTACCTCCTTCTTTTTGTTGAATTTTTTTTCGATTTTTTTTGCTAACAATACTTCAAATCTCGGTGTAGTTTCACCATCTTCACGATCATAATAATTCCGGATAATTCCTTAGGTAATTTCTTCGTTCTTCGGTTTCACCAATAATTGTGACGGTAGTAAAATCACATGAGCTTTGACTACTAATATACATTCCCATTTGCAATGTGCAAATTTTTAACCGCACCAAAGATAGAAAATGACACAAGACTCAGGAAATACAAACTTTACACTTTAAGCAACTAGCAACTGTAAATTAAACTTTAATCTAACAGGGTAGGTTAAAGTGTAGGGGTGTAACGAAACAAATAGTTGGTGTAAATTCCTAAAGGATTGGCTCTACGGGTTGTTCTAGTGGATCATCACTCTAAAGATGAGAGTGGAAGGGTTTAACAGGAGGTTAACTAACCGGTGTAGTTAGTTAATAGGCAACATGTAAAGGCGATTTGGTTGTAATCCTAAGATTTACCAATTTAAACAAGTTACTCCAATTAAATCCATAATACTCATTATTGTGGTCTCGAATAGATATACCAAGCCAAGTTCTAAAGTCTACAACATCACCGGCACACTCATATTTTATAGAATTTGGGTAAACATTTGGAAACGGAAAGGTTAAATCCTCACAATATCTAACAAGGGTTATTGTGTGCGGGTTATGTAATATGTAATTTCACAAAAGTATGCTTGAATTTTTTTTAAATTTGAGCATAATTTAAGCTTTTTATTGTGAAAAATAGGACAAGTGATCATTTTAATTCCATCCCCCCACTTGATTTATACAACATCCTCGTTGTATATAAAAAACATTAAATATGGGAATTTAAAAAGAATTAGAATGAGAAACTCCCCTGATTTTTGCTCGGTAGATTCTCTAATTTGCGTTTATGAGCAAGATTTTGTGTTGAACAACCGTCTTGAGGTTTCAAGACTCCAACACTTCAAGATTTCTAGATTCGTAAATTCTCCACCAATATTTGTCGATATTTCCTTCATGAGGTCCTGCGTAAAATATAGGAAAAATAGGTGCATTCCTATCTTGGTACCTACGGTTAATTTAAACTAAAACTCAAACAAACTAAATACGGGCCAGTCTGTGGATACGGCGTATCAAGTTAGTGAATACGACGTATTCGCAGAACTGACAATAATGTTTTTAAAGTGCATAAAAATTAAAGACTGATAACGTCCAGACATTCAATACGCCGTATGAGGTGGAACGGATACGCCGTATTAAAGTCTGGGAAGACAGACTCGATAACAAAATTAAATAACATTCCGGATTATCTCCCAGGAAGCACTTTTGTTTACAGCGAAGTCTTTAAGTTAGACTTTTCTTCAGCTTCCTTTTTATTCCTTGGTGCGCGTCACCTTCCATCCTTCGTCCTTTTTCTTAAAAATATCTTGGTAGATTATGGACAAATGATCTTCGTTTCTTTCCCAAATATCATATTCATAACTTCTAACAACAATATATTCTTTGTTGGGTCCAAGTGAGTACTGAATAGCTTTAAACTTTTCTGCTTTGCACCTTCTTTTGTGGGTCTGGCTGTCATGGGTCCTGCTGTGCTGCGGAGGTGCTGGCCTCGCCAGTCCTCTGTCTGACGCGCCTCTGGTATGATACATGGGTCTGAGCATATGGCGTATAGGAAACTCTTGCCCTGTCTATCATCCGTCCTAAGCCATTGGTAACCCATGTACTGAACCTAGAAAAATCACGAGCCATCGCGTTAATCACCTCTCGCTGCTCTGTCAATCCCTGGCGTATCTCGTGCACGTTCTCCTCTAATCTGGCCATCCTCTGAGGCATGGTCCTGGCATGAGCTGGTGGTGGTGGTGGTGGCTGCTGAGGTGCCTGCTTTGGTGTCGGATCAGCCTGGCCACCCTCATCAACAATCAGGGCATCCTTAGCATCATCAGGGGCACCAGCCGTAGCATCGGGCTGCCTCTCTGGTCCCATGGCCACCTAGGCCCAAGTATCATTAAACTGCGCATAAATCTGCAGTCTCACAAGCTCTGTCATATCAATAATAGGAAGCTCGTGGGCAATAGCCGTCAATCCTCCTAGTATCTTAGCAGTCAGAAGTCCAAAATTCTCGGCTAATCTAGCAACAAACTGCCCACCAGAAATATGCGCCCCGCTCTTCCTCCCAGCAACAAACAACCTTAAATACCTAGCCAAAAAATAAGGAACGTTGACCGAGCCAACATCCATCCCTCTCAGATAAAATAAATCTGTCACGGTCACCTTCTTAGGTGCCTGACTCCTCCTAGCAATACTACAAGCTATCAACCTATGGCACAGCCTAAGAATCGGATCTCTGATCAAAGTGTATGATGGGGCTGTGCCAAGGAAATCTCCAGCATATGAGATCCCCATCCAATAATCCATCAGATCCCCTTTATCGGGGATCTGTCTGACGCTCTCGGCCCAGTAAACACCAAACCCAGCTGTTTGCATCTCCTCCTCTGTGTGTAATCCCAAGGCTAGGATGAACTGCCTCCAACTCATACGCCTCCTAGCTCCACCCAACTGAAACTGTAGAGTCCTAGGGGTGTCCAAATCAAGAATAGCCTGACCAAACCTAAACGTACTAAAGAACTCCAAAATAAGCTCGTGAACTAACGGTCCCCTAATGTCAAGCATCCTCCTCCAAGCCCTACTGGTAAACACACTAACACCGGCCTTATCACGGTGCTCCATCAACATCCTACCACTCAGTCCCTCGGCCATCAAATCCGACAATCCTCCTAAGAATCCTAGCTAATCTCCCTTTGAAATTAGAAATATCAGTATCGAGGTACTCCAAAACCTCATATCTAAGAAACCTATGTCTTTGCTCACGTGGTGGAAGAGCCATATCTGTAAAATCAATCGAGGAAAGCATAAGAGTATATAAATTTAAACATTATGTTTCAGAGAGTGCATACGACGTATCAAGTAAATGAATACGCCGTATAAGGATCAATAAGTCAATACGCCGTATTGTTTTTAGTCAATACGGCGTATGGGTCTGTGATTTTAGGATCCCTTTTTTACTCAATACGCCGTATTCATTTTACTAAATAGGCCGTATTGGTGTTTTAAAAATTGGGTAAAAATTGATCCATACGTCGTATCCATGCTGGTGGATACGCTGTATTGGTCTGCAATTATTAAAACGAACATGGTTTCTCCTGTTTTACCCATTTTATCCCGTTTCAAAACCTTCAAAACTCCTAGTCTAATTCAGGGTGGGTAAAGGATCCTAAAAGTTTCCACATTACGCGGCAAAGCACAAACACCACAAAACCCTAATCCTAATTTTATTAGAAATTGAAATAGTAAATCGAAAAGAAAAGGGGAAGGATTGTTACCGTATGATTGAGATAAATAGAATGCAAATATGAATCAATATCAAGTGATTATCTCCAAGAACAAAGTGGTTAAGAGTGGGTGTGTGTGTGGTGAAAAAGAGTGGTAAAAATTGATCCGGAGTATTGATTGGGTTTTTATACCCAAATTCGATATGCCGTATTGAGATGGTTAAATACGCCGTATAGGCGAATTTTGTTGACTTTAGTCAACGCGTGTAAAAAGGAGTGGATACGCTGTATAGGTTTTATCCTAATATGCCGTATCCAACCTTGGAGACCAACTTTCCTAAAGTAAAGCAAAGAAAACGTACCTTGGCCTCCCAAACATAATTGAACCACACAGTCCTTATAATACGTTTAGGGCGAACGGAAACGCAAACGGTGTCCACACAAAATTCATAATGAGAAAAGAACAGCATTCCGATTGCGTAATGTATCCAAATCCAGATCTATAAATTTAGTTTATGCGACAAAAATCTTGGCCTGAAATTTTTAGTGTTTTTATCGTGACTTGTTTCAAAAACCGTAGTTGACCCATGTGTATATTCGTTATCCTCAAAAGATAGTATTATATCGATTTTACTGTCATCATTGTCTTTTTCAGATTTTAAATTATCAGGACGAATATGAATGAAGGGAATAGAATCATAAAAAGTACAAAACCATTTGTTTCTCCTCTTCATATCAGACAATGAGTTTTTAAATCATTTTAAATCATATTCTCGATATGTTGGGGGTTTAAAAACTGTTTTAGTTAATAAATCCGATTTAAAACGTTTCGAGCATGCGATTGTAACAATCGCTGGAATTCGTACACCAAATGAGTAAAGAAGTCTAAATCTCAAATCAAATAATCGCAAGCTTAGTTGATGGAATTAAAAGGCATGACTTTTTCATAATCGTATTTTCCGAATCCGTTTTCAAAATCGTTGACAGAAATCCATTTAATAGGAAAAATGAGTTTTTGTCCAAAAATATTGTGTAAACCTCATCATCGATTCGGCAAACAGATATTTCTAAAGTCGATTTTCATCGTTAACAAGGTACTTACTTGAGATTTGCGCTGAAGTTCATCCTGAGGTACAACTCAAAATCGTTAATGACTATAGCTGGGAATTCAGCTTCCACAGAGCTAAAGTTGTGAAGATCATCATCAACCCTGTTCTTTCCATATGTAACAGTTTGCCAATTAAATACTTTCCCGCATTTATGAGCTTTTTCTTCCTCGAGCCTGATGTATTCTTCCATAGTAAGGTTTGGATCGTCCATCCTGAAATAATCTTGCTAGAAAAATTTATTAAATAACCAATACGTCGTATTCAGTGAACTGAATACGCCGTATAGAATAAACAAACAAGCAGGAATTTAAACTACTCTAAATTACACTAATCCTAAGGGTTAGATCTAATCTAATGTTAAAAACCAAAATATCAAAATAAAAATCAAGATTAATTTTCACTCCCTGGCAACGGCGCCAAAAACTTGATGTGTCGTTGTGTGGTGTATATTTTATTGATTCAAGTTTTAAATTTATATTTTGCCGACTCAACCAAAAACAACACTTTAACGGGCAGTGTACCCGATCGGTAGTAGTTTCGTGGTAAGTAGGGTGTCGATCACTGAGAGCGAGGTTAAATCTATCAATTTAATTAATATCTTGGTTATCTAATCTATGTTAATTCTATTCTAATCCTATGTTAAACCTATGTCAGTCTAAATCCTAATTCTAACGGGAAAAGGGGGTTTTCAGCCTGAGAGACTGGCACGGTTTGGTTGGTGACTACAATCAATTCAAGACACTGTTACCCACGCAAGCTAATAGACAAAAGATAAAAGAGCGGTCGAACCTTATATAAGAAAACTGTATTAACCATTATTAATCCGATTAGAACGTTGGTTTGTTTATTAAGTGCAATGATTTCTTCTCTCGAGGTGGCATATCATTCTTAAGACTTAGGCGTTACATCATCCTAAGACCTAGACACATTAATTCTGTCACAATTAAAGCATCCGCATAAAGCATCCTTATTTGCTGATTATAATCTATCTTAGGGATTAAAGCAATGGTGATCTTGTTAAACCCTAGCTCATAGAGACTTTACCCACTTACCGCTTAATGGCAATCTATACACTAGTAGTCCACTTGTCCAACTATCCAATGGAATCAGAACGTTATTTGTTGAATTATCTAGGTCACCTGCTAGTCAACACGATCAATAAACCATCGGCAATATCCAATTAACTAGTTAAGCCCGAAGCGTATCCTAGACACAGACTTAGAAGGACAATACTTGTGTAACTATTATTCTAGATGTATAAATTACTATATGGAGAGCTATCCCGGACTCTAGATCCGCTTGGTCCACTTTGCTAGATCCAGTTGAATGATAGGTCGCATACAAAAGCGCGTAAACAAGTATAAATTGATAAACATAAACAAGCACTCAACGATAAATCAAGAAATCGATATAAACAAATACCAAACATTCAGATCTTCATAATAATGGCTAATACCCGAAGGTATTAGCCTTCAAACGTCATAATAAATACAAGAGTAATAATTTAGCCAATGTAAACTAACCGAGTTAACGAATGATACCAAAAACTGAACGATTACTAAAGTATATGGAATTACACGATGTCTCCTATGGAATTGAATACGTTGCTCGACCTCTTCTGCTCTTTTTCTCTTCTGAAAATCGACTTTTGTGGTTTAGGTATCGAGAATATGATTTAGCACACTTAAAACTCGTTTTTGAGTTTTCTATTTATAAGGTCTGGAAGTCGGTTGGATACGGCGTATCCATGTATTGGATACGGCGTATTAGGGATTTCTTAGAGTAGGGACCACGTTTGATATCTTCCAGAATATTATATTGATTCCATATCTTGAATACGGCGTATTGAGTCCTCTGGATACGGCGTATTGATCTTCATTCCTTTTGTGGTCTTTGGTGAGTGCAGGCACGGATACGCCGTATCTTCCTTGATGGATACGGCGTATTGGTCTTCAGAACAATAATCTTCAAAATATCTTCATTTAAGCTCCAGAATGCGCGCCTTTTTTAAGTTTCACCAATCACTCCATAATTACTGCAATTCTCAAATATAAACGATTAAGTAACAATTCTTTGCAATGACTATACAAAATGGGTTAATAACATGAGATAAATGATGCTATAAAATAGATGTTATTTGATGTCATCAATGGTGCTCTTAATTCCCTAAGTTCTTTGTCTAAAAGCTCTCTTTGGTTAGACATTATTCGTGAGGTTACTTTTCTTCACACAAAAGGCATTAATCTTTTAGATTTAATTCACAAAAGGTGGGCAACGGGTTAAACTCCTTCTTTTGGGAGGATCCTTGGTTAGATGATTTGGCGTTAAAGCATAAATTCCAGAGACTTTATGCTTTGGATAACTATAAACAAATAATAGTTGTCAAAAAAATTAATCATGCTTCCATGGTTGATACATCTCGTTGACCTCCTAGAGGTGGTGCTGAGGAAGAACAACTCGGTTTTCTTTTATCGCGCATGGATGGTCTAATATTGACAAATATCCTCGACCGTTGGGTCTGGTCGTTAGAAGATACATGTGAGTTTTCTGTTAAATCTATCATCAGCTTATTGATGATTCGATTCTTCCAGAGGAGGAAGTCGCCACAAGGTGGGTTAAAGTCATGCCCATTAAGATTAATGTGTTTGCTTGGAGAGTTCGTTTGGATAACCTGCCTACTCGGTTGAATCTTTCCCTTAAAGGTATTAATATTTTGATTGTTTTTTGCCCTCTTTTTCATGCCTCTATCGAATTTGGTTCCCATATCTTCTTTTCCTATCCAATGGCTCGTCATTTATGGAGGAAACTTATGTGTTGGTGGGAGCTCGAGGACATTGATTTAGCCTCTTATGAAGATTGGCTTCTGTTAGCCTTAATTTATTGAGTCGAACAAGGAAGCTCGGTCACTCTACGATGGAGCTTCGGTCTTTAATTAGTTAACGTTGTAATAGAATATTATCGGGAATCGGGTTCGATAGATAATCTAATATTGTATATGTTTCGGGTTTAATCCCAAGCAAAACCCGAGCCCGGGTCCTAGTTAAATATCCCACGCGTCGTAGGGATATATATATAGATATTTTCATAAGAAAATATCTAGGATTCTCATCTATCTCATTTCTATCTAAAATCTAATATCTCTTTTCTCTCATCTCTCTCTCTTCTCTCTCTCTCTAAACAATCTTCTTTTTTCTAGTTTCTTGATTGAATCGTGTTATGAAGTGTTAATCGGGAACCTACAGTTACTACTGCTTAAAGATTAAGACTGCTGAAAGAGTTTCCACTGTCAGAGAACGAATAAAGACATAAGAAAGGATAAAGATTGTTTAGAGATCAAGATTACTTGCGTGATAAGTATTAGTTATTTATAGAATAGATCATAAAGAATATTCTAAGTCTTAGAAATATATTGTAAATCGACTAGGACTCCTTGGTGTATAAAAGGAGGTCCTAGGGTATAGAGTTTAATATATATGTTGTTTACGATTTAATAAGTGTTATTCATAGCTTCAAGATTTTGTAACCCTAATACTAGGAGAGTATTCGTATTATTCTTAATAATATTAGAGCTTTTATTGTTTGATCTTGTGTTACTGTTTTATTAAGAATTCCTCTAATATTAAAGATTAGATTCCGCATAATCTTTAATACACTTAAAAAAGTTTCTACTATAGTTGTGTTAGATTTATCTAATATAACTAAACCTTAAACAAGCTTAAGGAATTCGATCTATTGAAGTGGGATCCAACAAGAGGTATCCTACAACTGGGACAACAAGTGGTATCAGAGCTTATTGCTTTGAGAAACTTTGCTAGAAGATATGGATCAGGATTCTGCACACATGGTGGTTGCATCTAAAGTTCTCATGCTCAAACCAGGTAAGTTTGAGTTATAAAGGATGAGGATTGAACAATACAATCAGATGATAGACTATGCACTTTGAGAAGTCATAAAGAATGGAAACACTGCACCAAAATAACAGTTGTGGAGGGTCTTGAGAAAGTAATGTTGTAACTCCCCCATTTTTACATATAGCAGCGGAAGCTAATCTGGGGTATTACTTCATGGAAACAACAATCATAATCATAGAAAACGACCCAAAAGAGACGTTTGTTCAAAAAAAATACGTTATCATTCATTTCAAATCAGAGTTTTACAAATGCAGGTCCCAAAATCTAGAAACATAAACTGTAAATGGTAACAAGTTTTAGCCATCTTCGAGTCCATGCCACTCCATGCCATAAGTTGCTCATTTACCTGAGATAAACATGCATAAAAAGGGTCAACACAAAGGTTGAGTGAAATTCATAGGTTTATAATAAAATCGTTGAAATTATGTTGTTATACACCCATAAGTGGTAATAACTGCAATGAGTATAATTATTATAGAAAACAGTATTATTGCCCTAAGCTTATGAATCACATATTTAAACTCAATAGAACCGGGAACCTTTACCAGGAGATATATTGGGAGTCACTACCCTAAGGGATACTTCGATCTACTATCCAAAGAGATATTAGGAGATATTACCCAAAGAGATATTGGGAGATACTACCCAAAGAGATATTGGGAGATATTACCCAAAGAGATATTGGGAGATACTACCCAAAGAGATATTTTCATGTATTTAGGCAATAATATATCAGGGTAATTCATGGTTTATAGTAGATATCACAGGTTTATAAAGCATGTGAGATTATGAACTCATTAAGTCTTTGAAAAGTAATCACAATATCGGTTTAAGTACTTGTATATATTAAAAACAATTGAGCATGTATCCCCCTCGCGGGTTTATAAAACATTCAAAAGATTGAAAGGCGAGGCTATGAACTCACCTGATAGGTAGATGTAATAAATATTCCAAAATGAAAGCTGATGACCTTATTACAATCTTAACCGGGGAATGTTAATATAGTAAAATGATAGTAAACAGCTATGTTACGCAACCTGAGTAAATATGTTGAGTCTTAGGAAGATTGTACTCTAGAACTTTGGTTTAGAGAGTCTAA
>BQNB010021840.1:56353-63731 GCA_026074375.1 Tanacetum coccineum | reverse complement strand
TTTTGTATACTTTGGAGCGGGTATATGGTACTTAAAGATTTGCTTCTGCACCGTTCTTCGTCACACGGATAGTACAAGATTAAGGCACAAGTGTGGGATTTTGCTTTATTCTCGGGTTCGTTTCATCGGGTTGTCTCCATCAGTGGTCATCAGTATTAGCCTACAGAATAGATAAGGGGATTTAGATCGGATTGATTAAGAGAGAATTATAAAGAGAGTACTTTCTGACATCTTCTCACAAAGTATTGATTATGCAAGCACGGGTTATGATGCTAAGTAAGCAGTCTCTGTTGGCATAAGATGTACACATGTGTAGGATGATTCCTTAGTTAGTCATCATCTTAGAGGGAGAAATGTGTACATCCGATACTTAGTTGATTTTTATGTTACCGTTTTGATGTTACAGTTTCGACTATGCAGCGAGATAAATTGCTTTCACACGGGACTTAGTTGACTTTGGTGAAACAATTTAAATAGGTACATCCGGGACTTAATTGACTTTGATGTTACCATATAGACTACATAGAGGAACAAATTGCGTACACTTAGGACTTAATTGACTTTGGTGTAGCAATTTATATCAGCACTTTCCTAGAGGGAGAAAAGTGCATTTCCGGATCTTAATTGATTTTGGTGCTACGGTTTCGACTTCGTTAAAAGGGATAAAGTGTGTACTTCGGGTATTTTGGGCTGAATTCATCAAAACTGGAATGCTTCCTAAGTGAGATGATGTTGATGATATCATCCCTCTCACAGAGTATCTTAAATGAGAAAGGAGGTCTTTAAGAAGACTACTGTATTAATTCTTATGAGTCTCAGGGGTGTCTGTTTGGGAGGGAGCTGAGATGACAAATGAGTAGCAGATTCAGAAAACTTTGACATGACCAGAAGTGCAAGAAAATAAAGCTTTCTCAAGACATGCATCTAATTCAGAAACTTCGAGGTGACCAGAAGCGTATGAAGAAAGCTTTTAAAGACGTGTCACGAAGTTATGTGGCGGGATTTTCGATAGAGAAAACTTCTATGTCATCCTCATAAGTATGTTTGTCTACAAGCTGAAGAAATAAAGCTAGAGTATTCAAGTAGATCAAGGTCTTTGAAGACAATCTCAAGGAATACTGGACTTCATTCTTATCGTTTTTTTATTTTTGCTTGTAGGGAATATTGTAACCAATTCACGTGTGACACCATTTTAGAGGGAGATTGTTAGCCTCACTTTTTAGTGAAGCTGGCGTCTTACACGTGAATTAGACTAGTCTTGGATATTGCGTATCACGCAGGGGTCATTTATGTAAACTAGGAATAGTTTGTTTTTATTTCTAGTATAAATACCCCTCACGACTCTCCATGAGGGGTGGTTGGTGAAATTATTTGTAACTCTTTCTCATTCTTAAGCTAATATTACATCTTTTCATCCACCCTCTCTCTACTTTCTCTCACTAAACAATGTGTCTTGTCTATTGTTCTTTGATCAACCAAGACCCCCCGAATTGGTGAATCACTAGTCCTTCAATTGATATTTTTCTTGGATCATTGCTTGCTTAGAACAAACCTTGTAAAACTAAAAACTAGAGCCCTTATACCCAAAGTATAAAGCCTTTTGGTGTGTAACAAGACGCTCGAATCAAAAAAATAAAAAATGACGAGTAGAGACTAAGAAAAAACACACACAAGAAACAAGATTATCACCCCCTGGCTCTTGATACCATTAAAGAATATAAGTAAATCCTTAAACAAACACAATACAAATAACAACGAGAGAAAGTGGAAGAACATTCTAGTAAGAGTAAGTGAAAGAGAGTAAATTAGATTATGTGTGAAAAATAAATCAACCAACACCCTTTCCATAACATGGAAAGGGTTTATATACTTAGTTAGGCCGGATGGGCTTTTAGGTACCATAGGCTTTCCATGGGCCTTTGGCCTATTTAGCTTACTTAGTTTCCAAATATTATTATATGAGCTAACTAACGATATAATGGAAGTGACCGATACTTTTCGTGTTCCTAACATTTTAGACTTAATCTATTTGCTTTGTAAATATTTATTTAACAACAATTATTTCCCTTTCCTAATCTCTAACCCTTAGGTTTTATTTGAATGAGGATGCGAGCAATCACATGTTTCTATTCTGTCGTTACAGCCATGTATATGTGATTTTGTCTGCCTTGTTGGTTTATTACTTTTTGGTGAAAGATTAGAAGATCCATACCTTATATCACTCTACTAGTCCTACTCTTTAGCTTATTTGAGTTAAGGTTTGAATGCAGTCATATGTGTCTATCCCATCATTATGGGTGTGTATGTATGGTCTTTGTCACATTTTCTAGAATATTGGTATCGAAAGAGATTAGAAAGAGTGATCAAACCCTTTAAGCATTTTTAAATAAACCCAATTTACCTCTATAAACTTGTTACTCCTTAGCTTTAGCGATGGAGATGTGTATCCTTGCCAAGCCTATGATAGAACACTCGTCATGACCGAGCAATTGAGCGAATTAGTTACAATGTGTACCACATAGTGATTAGTGAGAGAATTGAGTGTTTTTCAAAATCTTCCTATTCGTGAGGTTGATTGGTGTGACAAGTGATTAAACGAATAAATGCTTAACGGAAAAATCCTTAGGGATACATTTTCATAAATATCTAAAGGCTACTTGAGGACAAGTAGGATTCAAGTAGAGGGATATTTGATGACATCAAATAATGTCACTTTTACAGCATCATTTATCCCATGTTTCTTACCAACTTTGTATTAATTATTGCATGAATTGGTACTTAATTGTTTATATTTGTTATTTGCAGTAATTATCGAACATTGGGAAAAAGATGGAGAAAAGGACGTGTTTTGAAGCATAAATGAAGAGTTTGAGAAAGTTGACTGATTTTGACATCAATACGCCGTATCATTCTAGAAGAATAAGCCGTATCTAAAGACTTTAAAGAACTCAAAACTATTGCATAACTTTAAAGAATACGCCGTATCCACATCAGCAGATACACCGTATATGATACTTTGGTCAACTATCAAGAGAAACACATTTTTAGCCTATACTCCGTATCCAAAACCTTAATACTCCGTATTGGTCAATACTCCGTATCCGAAGAACCAATACTCCGTATTGGTCAATACGCCATATCCAAAAATCGGATATGGCGTATTGAAACCAACTCATGAAAATTCTGGAATATTTTATTCATGGAGCCCACGCCAAGTAACCCTGATATGCCGTATTGAGTTTTTCAATACGTCGTATCAAGCCCTAAATACAATTTGGGGTATGCTTTTAACCACCAAGATCGATTTATAAAAGATCTAAGAAGCCAAAAAGGTACTGCAAAGTGCTCCAATCAATGGGAAAACTCTTGTAATCATTTACACTCTATATTCGCGTTCGGTTAGCGTAATCTTTCGCTACTTTAATCGTTCATCTATGAATTTTTGTATTGTTACAATGACTATCGGCTAATACCTTTAGATATTAGCCAGGTTTACGATAATTCTAATGTTTGGTTTGTTTATCTCGATTGCTTAATTTATCGTTATTTTTGATTATGTTTATCAATTCATACTTGTTTATGTGCTTTTGTATGCGACCTATCATTCAACTGGGTCTAGTTCTACATATTTAATGTGCTGCAATTTTGGTGTTGTGTGGGCGTAGGCTAAGAGTCCGAGATAACTCTTCATATAGCGATCTATATATCTAGAATCATAGGATCACAAATAAATAACCTATCCTTGCCATTGTTTAGTAAACAAGTTGGACTAGCAGGTAACCCTAGGATCAACAAATGACTTTCTGATTCCATTGGTTAAGACTCGGACAGAGTGGACTACTAGTATATAAATTGCCGTTAAGCAATAAGTAGGTAAAGTCTCAATGAGCTAAGGTTTAGTAAGAGCACAATTACTTATATCCTAAGATAGATTATAATCAACAAAAATATGCTTTAGGCGGATGTGTTTAATTGTGACAGAATTAGCGTGTCTAGGTTTTAGGAAGAAGTCCCGCCTAAATCTAGGAATGATATGCCTCTTCGAGATAAGTAATCATTGCACTAAATAAACAAACCTGCATTTTAATTGGATTAATCATGGTTAGTACGTTTTCCTTACATTAGGCTTGACCGCTTCTTTATCTTTTGTTTATCAGCTTGTGTGTGTTAATTGTCATCAAAGTAGTCTAGGAAACCTAAAACTCGTGTCAGTCTCTCAGGCTGAAGACCCCCCTTGCGTTAGTTTTAGGATTATGTTAGGTTTAACATAGAATAGATTAGATTAAACCTAACTTAGTTAACTAAAATACTAATAGAATTAGGAATTAACGCTCTCGCTCTTAGTGATCGATACCCTACTTACCAACGAAGCTAAAGTTGATCGGGCCCACTGCCCGTTAGTGTTGTTTTAGGTTAAGTCGAAAAAATATAAATAGTAAAACTTGATTAGGTAATTAATAACCTACAACGACAACACAACAAGTTGAAACAATGTTTAAGTTACGTTCGTTATTTAATGTCCAAGTATATGTCTTCGAAACATTTCCTAATAGCTATAAAATTAATTATAGTCATTTCGCTTGATTTAGTATTTTTATTATTTATAAAGTGTCACAATATAGTTTAAATGATATCAAAAATAATATTTATAAACTTTTAAAACACATATTATCATTATACTATTATGTCTTAAAGTTTTTATAGTCCAAACGAACCGATACTATTCATGTCAGGAAAAATAGTGCAGACATTTTATATAAAAGTTACCTAGTTACTATGGCGATTTTACTCATTTTTACATATTTTCGGGCTTAGAAAATCATGATCTTATAGAAAAATATCATTCCGAGTAACATTGTAGTTTTATACTCAAGCCGGTTCGAACCCGAAAGTCCTTAAATCCCAGTTTTAATTTCGGGATAGTAGCTATAAATTATAAAAAGCTGTCAAATGTTTAATGGTTACCGGTATCTTGTAAAATCCATATCTTTCTCGTTTTAAGTCCGTTTTTCGAGTTCTCTATATCCACAGAGTCATCTTGAGACGTACTACCATAATATTAAGTTTATAAATTGCTTAGAAATTCAAGCCAAAACAGTAACACCCAACTGTTTTAATTATATATATGATTTATTTAGTGATTTTTACCATGTTTACATAATTACAAGTCCACTAAATTAACTAATACAACATCTTTTGTATATTTAAAGTCCTCTAATTTATAGTCCTCTAATTTATAGTCCTCTACTTTACTTTCTGTGTGTTCATAAAAATGTCAAGAACACAAAAATAAACTATAACATATATAAACTAATTTACCACAATAATAATCAACAACTAGTTATATAAATTACCCAACACTTGTAATATATTAAAATGTATATTTTCTCATTTTCTACCATATTTATCTCATTTTTACTATGAATATATATATTTCCTTGATTATGTACAATCCTTGTTTTCTTTGTAACTTTATAGAAATAAACTAGATGGTGATTTAACAAGATAATAAATATGTATACATGTAAGAAGTAAATATGAAAGTGTAGAGATGTTTTTGTTTGAACCTTGAGTGTAAGATGAAGATGATAAACATAAATCTAAACCTATTCAAATCCTTTGTTTGTAATCTAACTTAAACCCACTTGATTATACTTGTAAGCTTGCTTGAAAAATCAAAACCAAATATGTATGTTGTGTATTGTTGGAACTGGACACCAAAGAGAGAACAAGAGATAGTTTGTGTGTTATTTTCTTTGTAAGAAATGAATGAGAAGTGTTCTAATAGGAACCCTTAAATACTACAAATATCTAGCAAAAACAATTTATGAAATTAGGGATGGGGTGTGGTTTTGTAAGTGATTGGAATGGGATGATATAGTGTGTAAGTGAAGTGTAAGAAAGTTGCTAGGACTTTGTAAGAAAAGTTAGTAAACTAGCATGTGTTATTTTGAAAGAAAAAATTAGATATTATCTTGGTGTTTTTGTGTATATATGACCGGCTATAGTGGCATTAGGTGTGGAAATGTTATAATTTTTAAGTATTGAGTATTATTGTGTGTATTTGGTTAGGTGTAGAAGGGTGGTGGAGTTTATATGCATGCATGAAGCTAAATATTGCGAAACTTAAACGTTTTACGTAACGTATAAAAATAAAATATGAAAAGTTATAAATTATCTTCGTAATAATTATATAACACTTATTTGACGAAAACTTTTATTTGTTTTATGTCGGTTTACGTTGATTATTGACATTTAGTTTAAGTGATTTAACTTAACGGTTGATATAAAAAAGTAAACGCATAGAAGCTCAAAATAAATAATTTAGTTTATTGACCAAAAATGACCTGAAATTTTGAGTTGTTATAGTCTTTCCCTGTTAAAAGAGCTTTGTTCTCAAAGCTTAAGTCGTTGTATGCGACGAAGATGCGAGATTGGTGAAGAGATGTGGATACTTCTTTTTGAATTAATCTTCACGTTCCCATCTGAACTCAAAACCTCGTCTAGAGTTCCAACAAACCTTGATAATGGGTATACGGCTTTGATTCAACGGTTTGACTTACACGATCCATAATCTCTACAGGTTCTTCAACGAAGTGGAGCTTATCATCGATATGGATCTCATCCAACGGAATCACAAGTGATTCATAGGGCAAGCACTTCTTCAAATTAGATATGTGAAAGGTGCAATGAACCCTTCTTAATTGTTGAGGAAGCTTGAGTTTATAAGCAACATGTCCAATTATTGCTAACACCTTGAAAGGTACAATATACCTCGGGTTTAACTTTTCCTGTTTGCCAAAACGGATAAACCCTTTCCAAGGTGAAACCTTCAACATGACTTTTTCACTGACTGGAAATTCTAGAGGCTTACGCCTCACACTGACGTAACTCTTTTGTCAATCACGAGCGGCTTGAATTTTGCTTTTAATTTACATGATTTTCTCAGTAGTTTCATGAACGATTTCTGGGCCAGTGAGCTGAGCGTCCCCGACCTTGGCCCAACAAACAAGTGTTCGACACTTGCGACCATAAAGGGCTTCAAATGGCGTAGCCTTGATGCTAGTATGATAGCTGTTGTTGTATGAGAACCCTACTAGCGGTAAATGCTTATCGTCAACCTGGAGCTCTTCCATAGGTATGACGAGAGATTCATTAGACATGCGTTTCTTCAGATTTTAAGTATGGAATGTGTCATGAACATTACTGAGTTCTCTTAGCGATTCGAGTTGGTAAGCTAACGGACCAATTCTAGCTAAACTTTTAAAGGGTCAAATATATCTAGGGTTTAGCCCTTTTTTATATATGAACAGTGACCCCAACGGTCACAAACAGTAACCCAAGGGTTATAATCCCCCTTTAAATAGCAAAATTTTAT
>BQNB010021840.1:8853-51353 GCA_026074375.1 Tanacetum coccineum | reverse complement strand
AGCGAGCTACAGACATTCTCGACCTACATCGATTCTCGCCTAGAGAGCATTAACCGATTCCTTAATGGTTTCACACAACAACCTAATGAAATCAATGTAGATACACCACTTGTTTATCCTTTTCTAGATTCAGATGACGATTTTGATGATGGTGAAGTCCTGAATGAGCTAGAAGAATATGGTAATGCAGGACAATTATGCCGCCAAAGGGCAATTAATAGTTTCGATTGGGACGACTTAGCATTCCAATGTATGATCGGTTTTAGGAAGTTTGTTGCCTACTTTGATCCCTTTTTACCAATGAACATTATCACGCATAAAGCCTATAACACTATAATGGTAGAAGGATTAAAAAGTACAAGGAAGAACTTAGTTGCCATTGTTCGGGATGTCTATGTGTTTTTAGGAAGTTTCACTTACGTCACAGACTTTGTGATATTAGAAGACATAGGAGAATTTATTATTAACATATAGCATGCTGGAGTTTTTGACGCTTACTAAAAGTATTTACACAAAACGTAAGGATGGACACACATCATTAACATACAACATACTTGAGTTTGTAACTCTTGCTAGGAGAGTTTACACAAAAAATAGAAACTGTGGACGCATGTTTAGTTCTTACAGGTACATTACTGAAGTAAGTCAAGGTTACAGTTGTACAGACTTTTTAGTAGTAGTCTTTAGGCTATGTCCGATCATGGGTCAGGCTTGGTATCTTCGTGCTTTGCTTTCTTGATAATTTCAGATGGCTTTGTTTCCTGCACATCTGTGAACAAGGATCTTCGCGCGGACGATTGTGATGGGTTCTTTCTTTTCGGCTGGATTTTGGTTTCGACGGGGTCTTGGTTTCTTGGTGGGGTTGTTTCTGGACTTGTTGGTGACTGAAGTAGGTAGACGAAAATACCAGAACTAATAGAATATAGGATACGATGTGTGTGAGTATAAAAATGAATCGTCATTTAAAAAAAAGTAAACCCAAAAAATAGCCCAACCAACACATAGGCCGGTAACCCAGAGAAAGTCCCTAGTTGTTAGTGTTATTTGCTGATTTAAGTGTGACTTTGTTGTTTTAAGTGTTATTATAAGTGCTAAGTGTTGTTTTTGTATAATGTGTGAAAGAACAAGACATAAAAGTATGTGTTTGTTAAATGCAGGTTCTTCCCAGAATGTCCGTATCACTCGACACCATGACTCGCCTGTCAAGTAGTCCATCAAGCAGTCCACAATTGTGTCATCCAAATACGTCAAGTAGTCTACCATTGCATCATCCGAGTACATCGAGTAGTCCACCATTGAATCATCCGACTACATCAAGTAGTCAACCATTCTATACTCCGACTACGACAAGTAGTCCATCATGCTATCATCCTACTATGTCAAATAGCCCACCATGGTATCCTCCGACTATGAGTGAGCCCAATTGTGATCTACAACCGGATCTACTGGATCTATAGGTAGTCTTCTAATTATCTTATCATTAAATATATTATTAAATGAATAAAATAAATTGGTATAATAAGGTCATACCTTGAATGTAGGGGGAAGAACAATTGCCATCAGAAGTTACAATTTCTCAAGGATCTCCAAAGAAAAATCCTTCGAAAAAACTTACTCCAAAACAAAAGAACATTCCTAAACAACAAAAGAACATTCCTTCAAAACAAAAAACTCCTCCAAACAAAAAACTCCTCCAAAACAAAAATGAAAGACAAATCACACTATGTTGCCACAAAAGGAATCTAGCACAATCGACAAATATTTGAAAGCATTAGAAAGAAGGCCAATGAATATTAAAAAGATAGCCGAGAAATTCATAAACAAACTCAAAAGTGGCGATTTTATCTTAGTTCGGGCGCTTGAAGGGTTGTATGAAGAATCCTATTTCGACAATATTTTTTATGACTCGGTGTTAGGTTGGATGTCAAATGATTGGCTCGACGGTACCATTTTACACTGGTGGGGGATGTAAGTTCCTTATATATATCTATCATGATAACAAAAGTTTTTATCTTTTTGAATGTTATTAATTAATAGAAATAATCTGTCTTGATTTTTAGGCATTTATATCGGTTGGTTCAAAAAGGATTTAAGGGTAACAACAAGTGTGGGATCCTAAACCCATCAGAAATTGATTTTCGATTATGTCGTACACATGGTCATAAAGTCGTGAAACACATTGAGAGTACCTTAAGAGTACAACAAGACAAACCATATTTCTGGCACCATATTTGTAATGGTAAGTTTAATTCTTTGCTTCGTATATGGTTTTAACTATACTATCATCTGCATTAAAATGTTTAGAAATTCGCGTAGTGGACATTGGGTGTTATTTCTGATTTGCCCTTTGATGAAGACCGGATACATATTGGATTCACATAATAGGAATTTCGACAAGGAACCTAGCATATACTCTTTGATACCACTAATAGAAGCGTAAGTATATTCTAGCATTGATATTAAATTGTTCTAGCATTAAAATTAGATTGGAGGGTATATGAAGTAATCTAATATACCAATACTTATTTTTAGGGCATGTCATGATACATCTTTAGTTGAGTGGAATTGAAATATGGTTAAGGTAAATCATCTATCATATATCTTAAATATTTTTGCACTCAATTTGACTTTGGTCATTTCCTAATCTATGTTTAATTTGATTTTAGTGTCCCTAACAAGAAGGTACATGGGAATGTGGTTATTACGTGGCCATAGCTATGTTTGAGCTTTTCTTTCAAAAGCAATCAAACTTTCCGGATAATGTGAGTACTTGTAAATATATATTTACTTTGTTGCACACTAAATCTTGTTTTCTTGTAAATAACTCATTAACTCTTCATTTGATTTGTTTATAGGTTTGGAATGACATGAAACCTAGAACTATGCAACACATTGATCAGTAGGTTGAGAATTCGGTGTCACAATTTTACTCGATTCATTTTTCGCAACTTGTCTAATTGCATATGTATTATGGTTAGGTTATGAACTCGGATATGGAACTTTGTTATCATGACATATTTTTGTGTATGAAATTGTCATATTAGTTTATTATATTGTTAACAGATTTATCCATTTGGTTTGTCATTTTAAATTATGATCTTTAGTTTTAGTTTAGTTTATTACAGAATAATAATACAGGATTGGGAAAAAAAGGAATTCTGGCTATTTTGGTTCCGGATATTGTGATCGTTCCAGAAAAAAAGGAATCTGGTTATTTTGTTCCATAAAAAAAGGAATCTAGTTATTTTGGTTCTGGAATTCTGGAATTGTTGTTTTATAGAACGGTTTAAATTTAAAGTAATAAAAAGAAAAGCAAGATTTAAAAGAACGGTTGTTTGTGATAGTAATGTTTTAAAGTAATAAAAGAAATACGGTTGTTTTCAACCGTTCTAAATTAGTGATAGAATATTAATATTATATTTAGCTTTGTATAATGTGTGTATGTTTTTTTAGAAAGGTTCAAAACCGTTTTAAATAATAATATCTATTATTTACTACCCTCTATAATACAACGGTTCAAAACCTTTTTAAAAATATGTTTTAACAGTTTTAAATACCATTTGTGTACTAGTGGCTGAAGTTGTGATGGGCAAACCCTATAGAAAAATCACTAAACTTGACTACGATTGTGCTAAGGGATTGATGTCTTTCACTAGGATCTTTGACAACTACACATTCCAGATGCCCCGCACTATACCTAGGTTTAAAAATTAGGGGCATGTGTCATGGAGTAAAATCCACCCATCCTTGTGCTAAGTCAAAGAGATCTAACTAACGGATTTAGGAATGCCTACGAGAAGAACAAATTTATGTACAAGAATTGTTTGAACCTAGGTCCCGAATACCAAGTGGATGAAAGTATGAGAGAATGGCTCATCCGTGGGCATGTGAGCCTACACGAAGTCATGTAAGGACGTGTGACTTCGAGGCTGCAAGACTTGTAAATAAAGGAAAGTGCTTCTTGGGAGGCAACCCAATATTTAATTTTCCTGCATTTAGGAGTGTCTTGTGTCTTATTTCTTTTCGCATATTCTTCTATGTTTCAATCATTTTTTTTGTAATCATGCTTTGTTTTGTTTTTAACTTCGTCTTATTGACAATCAAAGGTATTTTGCATGAAATAAGTGTAGAGGAAAATATCCGGTTTATAAGAACCAATTCAAACACATAAGATAAACTGTTTAGATTAATTCGCGTCAGTTTTGAGTCATATGATTGTAATGATTAATCTCAAGTTTTATGTAGTATTTTACACATGATTTAACTAATAAAATTGCGTGCAGGAAACTTGTCAAGAAAAAATCTTTACAGTGGCTGGAGACGGCGTCACGCCCCTAGCCATGTAAAAATTCAAAAAATTTCAATTATTCTTGATAAGTAAAATGTGGAATATCTAAAATTTGTAAAATAAAATGTGCAATATCTAAAATTTGTAATTTTCTTGTAAATCTATAGAAACCTATAATTATATCATCAAATTCAACTATCTTACACTTTCATAGAGTCCAACCCTAAGTGTTTCCGTTGTATGTATCAAAACCTGCCCGATTTTTTAACGCTTGATGTAGTTTATCTTATTCTTATTTACAGTTATATTTGATTAAAAAGCATGGAAGTTCTTGGAAGTTTCATTAGACGATTCTTAGAGGACGATTTAACCAGTTATCGCATGTTTCTTCTCCATTATTGAGTAAACCATGGGAGTACTAGTTTCTTTTACTTGTTTTCTTTTCCCTTTATTCATTTTATGGGTACTTCTATAGATCATTGGGGACAATGTTCAACTTAAGTGTAGGGGAAATAAGCCTTAGAAACTATTCCTTTAATTGCCATTTGCTTTGTTCTTAAAATGATAGGTAATATATCGAAACATAGCATAAAAAGTAATTTTAACCAAAATTTAAAAAAATTTATGACACATACCGACGAAAACCGAGTATTAATAACGTCTCATGGATAGAAATTTATATGACTAACACAAAAACCCTCAGAATTCCACCCCCAAAATGTGAGGTTCGCCTTTAGATCTATAGGAATTCGGGTATCCATTTTTGATACCCAAGATAATTTATACCTTTAGCTTGTTCGAGTTAAGGTTCGAATGCAGTCATATGTGTCTATTCCATCGTTACGGATGTGTACGTATGGTCTTTGTCGCCTTTTCTGGAACATTGGTATCGGTATTAAATTATATGAGTGTACCGGTAGTGTATTAAATTCTAGAACTTGTTTTTGTGATGCATCCCGAGACCGCATAGTGAGTATTAGGATTTGCTAGATAAGAGGCACTAGGATTAACCCATGTTTTAAACCTGTAATTGTTATGATGGTCACACCGATCATATAACTATCCCACACCCTTGCCATGCACTTATTTTTAGTGCAGGATACCCCTAGTACAACCCTCCGAGCCTATCCTTTTTCACGGTTCTCGTAATTTTCTGGTTAAGCCAGACTATTAATGAAGAGCATTGTCAACCCTTAAACCAATCGTTACACCCAAATCGCCTTAGCCTACCTTGTATGTACTCACCTTTAGTACATTATTGTTTTAACCCAAGTTAATTATTTGAGTACACGGTTGCTAAGTCCTTATCCTTGTAAATACTGTTTTGGGACGATTGGGATTCATGGTAGTATTCATCTTATGAAAAATTAGGGAAGAAGTAATTTATTACCCCCAATAGAGCTCAATAAGCTCTATGTTATTTTGATCCACCTCAAATCGGGTCATTAGTTAGATTCTAAATAATCGAGTATGTAAAAGTTCAAGTGTAGAGGTGTATCTATAAACCCCCATGATGTATTATATGTTTAAGCAATGGCAGGGCAAAAGTGTACGAAAAAAAATTGTATATATAAAAAAAAGTAAAAAAATATACGAGCTGCCATTTGCTTATGTTTATGTTTATATTATAGTCAAGAAAAAAAGAGATTGATGTAGAGTTGTGTAGAGTTTGTATATCTTTGTCCGAGTCTTGGCTTAGCAACCAAACCAACGTGTACTCGTATAAATAATTAGCTAACCCTTCCACTCCAAATTCACCTAAAGCCGCCCAAATGTATCTCATCCGTTTTCATTCCCATTATATGTTATCTTACACCTACACCCCATAACCCTTTAAAAGACCTCTTAGATAGTAATGAATAATACTTGCGCCTAAGCGGTGGAGGTTTGATCCTTTACCAAGCCTATGGCAATTTATATGCTATAACAGGTAATGAGTGTTGATTTTCTGTTTTCCCATTATGTTATAATTTATTATACACCCGGGTGAAAGAGAGAATCCCAAACACTTATGTGAGGTGCAAGTATATACTTTTCGTGCTTTTAGTTATGAGGTCTAGAAGGTTGTGTTGTAAAATACTTTTAAAGAGTAGCTTAAATGACTCTTATATTTCTATTGTCTAGGTAGAAAAATCCATTTGCTTGAGGACAAGAAAATCCCAAGTGTAGAGGTATTTGATGATGTGTCATTTTATACACTATTTTGGGCTTATTTAACCCTTTAAATCATGCAAATATGCCCAGATTACGTGCTTAATTGTTTGTTTTCAGGTTTTTAGCACTTGGATGACATTTGGAGTAAATACACGTGACTTGGGCTCATTTGGAGAATAAACGGACGAGATTATGGACTTGCACCAAATCTCTTGGAGATTTATGCATACAGTGCGTGGAGACGGCGTCGCAGGCATAAAGCGACGCCGTCGTATATATCTAGTGACGGCGTCAGAGATTTAGTGACGACGTCAGGACGTGGCCGGCTTAATGAGGATCTAGAAACATCCATGTAGTGACGGCGTCAGGATTACAACGCGACACCATCGCAGCGATATCTCTATATATACTAAACCAATTTTTAGGGTTTTAAGTATGTAACTTTGTATAACTTTTGGGAGACGAACCGTAGCTCTTGTAGCAGTTTCATAGGTTGTTTTTAGGGCCTCAAAACCCTATTGTACTACCTTGGATCTATGTTTTAATTCAAGTAAGGCTATTAATCATTAATCATTCAATATGTCTATATATTGTGTGATTAATTTATCTTCTTGCTGATTCTTTATAAACATGCGAGATAAACCCTCATTTGTATTTGTTATGATTGCATGAAAGTCGGATTGTAGGTCTTTACTGTTGCTTCTTGTTTGATGATATAGGGCGCGTTAGGTTTTATTAAAACAGCTTTTGTCTGTATCTCTTTAGACTACTGTCTAGGAACACGAGTGGTAGAAACGTATACCATAGGTTACAATCTTTATGAACTAACCTTACCCCTTTATTGGTTGATCCCTCTTATGATATTTCACATGCATTTACCTGTCAACTCTTATGGGCTTGTATTAGCTCTTTTATTCCTACCTTACTTGTGTGTTGCCCTAACAAAATATTAAATAGATGACGGGTTCTGTAATCTGTTCATGACCTAGAAAATACTTACACAGATCATCACAAGTGTGACAAAGCAACAGGATTAGGAGAAGCAATCTGATAAGTAATGCATGATTAAGTAAATACATTTAATTATCATAAAGTTATCACCAGTAGAATTAGGATATTTGTTTTAATATTAGTTATAACTAACCAACATCCCTAACCATAGAATCTTACCGCTTTCTATAAACATAAAAACACAAAAATAATCTTCTCTCAACCCCTAGAATTCTATTAGACCGCCTTCCCAACCTATTCACCTAAAAAATGATAACAACCCCCGAGTCTTGCCTATACTACACTACATCGATTAGGTACACTGCTTAGGGAGTTTGTTAAACTTCATGTAGAAGTCCTTTTATGACCTTCGCACCAATTATTAAAAAGCACAAGTATGCTTAATCTCTATTACATAAATATGTCATTTTTCCATACCAAAACCACACTTTTAAATGACATTTTCCTTGTTTTCCTTTTCCTTTTCATTCAAACCAAACACACCCCTTAATATGATTTCGAAAAGTTTAGCTTCTGATTTTAGAAAAAGAAGTCTACAACTAGTGTTTATGCATCATTAGACTACTAAAAGTACAAAGATCATTAAAGATTAGTGACTTACAAAGTAGGGTTTTTTAGGAGATGATTAGAGCTTATCCAAACAACCCAACTGTTGTTTTTATACCCACACGACCACTAGAATCAAACCCGGATGTGTTTAAGCTTTTATGTTCTTGAACCAAATGGAAAAATATATGGTTTATGTGTGTGTGTGTTCAACCGGCCAAGGTAGAAAGAAGAGAGAAAGAGAGATTTTGTTGGTGATTTTTTCGCGCTGTTCGCCTATGCTGGGTCTGTGCGGTTGTCGTAAGAAGTATACACAATGTTTACATTCCCCTTAGGTAGTGTACGGTAATTGTTGTAGTGTAGTTTATAGGCAAGAAATCGGGTAGTTATCGTTCTTAGGGGTCATAGGTTCGGGGCTGGTCAGTAACAAATAGCATAGTTTTGAGATCTACAGGATTGAAAGGAGAATCTTTTTGTATTTTCATATTTTATAGAAAGCAAATAAAATCAATTGTTTGAGAGGTTGGTTTGATTAACTAATTATTAAACTAAATATAATCTATACTACTGGTGATAACTTTATGATAAAATACTGTATTTACTTAATCATGCATTACTCATTAGATTGCTTCTCTTAATCCTGTTGCCTTGTCACACTCGTGATGAGTCGTGTAAGTATTTCCTAAGTCATGAACGAATTACATAAACCCGCCGTCTATTTAATATTCTGTTAAGGCAACACACAAGTAAGGTAGTATGAAGACTATTACAAGGCCCCTAAGAGTATATTAAATGCAATTGAAATATCTTAAGAGGGATCAACCATATTAGGGGTAAGGTAGTATGAAGACTGTTACTGATGGTATCCTTTCTACACACTTGCATTTCCCTAGACGTCTATGCTAATTTAATATCTTATGGCTAGTTTCTAAAGCCTAATGCACAGATTCATCACAAGAAGCAACAGTAAGAGGATCTATAATTTAACTTTCATGCAATCATAATTATATACAAAGGAGGGTTTAGCCTAACATGTTATAAGGGAAGCAGAACACTAAATCACAAAATCAAAAACCACATAGACTATGATTGATTAGGATAAACAATATTACTGATTAAAACATGGCCCCCATTAGGTCAGCTTACAACTTGGGTTTCTGCTTGGCCCCAAAGACGGCCTAAAAGCTAACAAAACACTTAGGGTTCGGTTCCCAAAAGTTATACAAAGTTACACACTTAAAACCCTAAATTCGGTCTTATATTTATAAGAAAGCATCGCGACGGCGTCCAGTTGTAGTCGTGATGCCGTCACAAAGTAGAATCTTCTAGGTCTGATTTAAGCGGTTACATCCCGACGTCGTTGTCACATCCATGAACGTCTCCCTAAAGTTATATAAAGTTACACACTTAAAACCCTAATTTCAGTTTAATATATATAGGAAAATCGCTGCGACGGCGTCGCTTTGAAGTCCTGACGTCGTTGCCACGTATATGATTCTAGATCCTCTTTAAGTCGGCCACGTCCTGACGCCGTCGCTAGATTTCTGATGCCGTCACTAGATAGATCATGACGGTGTCGCTTTATGCCTGCGACGCCATCTCATCACTCTGTGAACATGATTCTTCAAGAGATTTGGTGTAGGTCCGTAATCCTGTCTGTTTCTTCTCTAAATGAGCCCAAGTCACGTGTATTTCCTCAAAATGCTATCCAAGTGCTAAAAAACTGAAAATAAATGATTAAGCATATAATCTGGGCATATTTGCATGATTTAGGGGGTTAAATAACCCCAAAATAGTGTATAAAATGACACCTGGGCTTTTCTACCTAGACAATAGCAATATTAGGGGCATTTAACCTACTCTTTAAAAGTATTTTACAACACAACCTTTTAGACCTTGTAATTAAAAGCACGGAAAGTATATACTAGAACCTCACATAAGTGTTTGGGATTCTCTCTTTCTCTCGGTTGTATAATAAATTATAACATAATGGGGAAACGGAAAATCAACACTCGTTACCTGTCATAGCATATAAATTACCATAGGCTTGGTAAAGGATCAAAACCTCCACCGCTAGGCGCAAGTACTAGTCATTACTGTTAAAGAGGTCTTTTTAAAGGGTTGTAGGGTGTAGGTGTAAGATAACATTAACGGAAATGGAAATGGATGGGATATATTTGGGTGGCTTTAGGTGAATTTAGGATGAAAGGGTTAGCTAGTTATTTATAAGAATACACGCTGATTTGGTTGCTAAGCCGAGACTCGAATAAAGATATACAAACTCTACACAACTCTACGTTAATCTCTTTCTTTTTCTTTTCTTGACTATAATATAAACATAAGCAAATGGCAGACGTACATATTTTTCACTCTTTTTTATATACATCTTTTTTTTGTACACTTTTGCCTTGCCATTGCTTAAACATATAATACATCATGGGGGTTTATAGATACACCCCTACACTTGAACTTTTACATACTCGATAATTACAATCTAACTAAGGACCCGATTTAAGGTGGATCAACATAACATGGAGCTTATTGAGCTTTATTGGGGGTAATAAATTACTTCTTCCCCAATTCTTCATAAGAAGAATACTACCATGAATCCCAATCGTCCCAAAACTTTATTTACAAGGATAAGGAATTAGCAACCGTGTACTCAATAATAACTCGGGTTAAAACAATAATGTACTAAAGGTGAGTACATATAAGGTAGGCTAAGGCGATTTGGGTGTAACAATTGGTTCAAGGGTGACAATGCTCTTCATTAATAGTCCGGCTTAACTAGAAAATTACTAGAACCGTAAAAAAGGATAGGCTTAGAGGGTTATACTAGGGGTATCCTGCACTAAAAATGAGTGCATAGAAAGGGTGTGGGATAGTTATATAGTCGATGTGACCATAATAACAATTACAGGTTTAAAACATGGGTTAATCCTAGTGCCTCTTATCTAGCAAATCCTAATACTCACTATGCGGTCTCGGGATGCATCACAAAACAAGTTCTAGAATTTAATATACTACCAGTACACTCATATAATTTAATACCGATACTAATGCTCCAGAAAAGGCGACAAAAACCATACGTACACATCCGTAACGACGAAATAGACACATATGACTGCATTCGAACCTTAACTTAAGAAAGCTAAAGGTATAAATTATCTTGGGTATCAAAAATGGATACTTGAATTCCTATTGATCTAAAGGAAAACCTCACATTTTGGGGGTGGAATTTTGAGGGTTTTTTGTGCTAGTCATACACATTCCTATCCATGAGACGCTATTAATACTCGGTTTTCGTCGGTATGTGTCATAAAACTTTTTAATTTTGGGTTAAAATGACCTTTTATGCTATGTTACGATATATTACCCATCATTTTAAGAAACAAGCAAATGGCAATTGAAGAAATAGTTTCTAAGGCTTATTTTCCCCTACACTTAAGTTGAACATTGTCCCCAATGTTCTATAGAAGTACCCGTAAAAACGAAGAAAGGGAAAAGAAAACAAGTAAAAGAAACTAGTACTCCCCTGGTTTGCTCAATAATGGAGAAGAAACATGCGATAACTGGTTAAATCGTCCTCCAAGAGTCGTCCAATATAACTTCATAAGAACTTCCAAGCTCCTTCTCATCAAATATAACCTGTAATCAAAGACAAATACAACTACACCAAACGTAAAATCGGCGGGATATGATATATACAACGAGAGTTTAAGGTTTTAACTCTATGAAAACAGTAAAGATAGGGTGAAAGCGATGACACAATCATAGGTTTCTGCAGGTTTACAACAAAATTACAAATTTTAAATATTGCACATTTTATTTTTCAAAAATACTTGAAAATTTTCGAATCTTCACATCGCTGGAGACGCGACGCCATCGGGGTTGATCCTGACGCCGTCTCCACGCACTATGAAGATTTCCTCTTCGTTTTTAATAAGAAATTTCCTGCACGCAATTTATTAGTTATATCTGTAGAAAACACTGCACAAAAACCTGAAATTAATCATTACATATGACTCGAAACTGACTCGAATTAGTCTCAACAATTTATTTTAAATGTTTGAATCTGGTTCTTAAAAACCGGATATATCCCCTACACTTATTTTATGCAAAATACCTTTGATTGTAAATAATACGAAGTTACAAACAAACAAAGCATGATTACAAAATGATTCAAACATTATAAAATAAACAATAAAGAATTAAAACACAAGACACTTCTAAATGCGGGAAAGTAAACATTGGGTTGCCTCCCAAAAAGCGCTTGTATTTGTTCGAGTCACGAGCCTGACTTTACCCTTATTTAACAAATTAAGGGGAGGGTTCCCCTACACTTGAGTTCAAGTGCGGGTGATAGTAACGATACACACCATTATTGTGAGAAAGGGTCACATGCTGAAAAATTGGTTGTTGAATTATATGCTCCAAATGGTGTATTTATTTAGTCATAACCTTCTCTACTTCTTTTGGCCTAACGGGTGAGTTAAGTCCTCTCCCTATAAAAGAAACTTCCTTAGATTCTAATTCCCAATCGTTTTCTATCACCTCCATATTCGAAAAATCAACACCTATGATCCACTTTATCCTAATAAACCTGCTTTAAATCCATAATGTTTCTTAGGATCATCAATGCATGGGTCGTAATAGCAATACATATCCTTAGGGTGGAAAGATGCCACGTAAGGTGAAGGCGGTGTATGGATGGTTAAGCTATCTACTACCTTCATCCTAAAACTATCCGGACTATGTGAGTTGATGGGTGGGTCGGTTCCTCTTTTGTCTCCTAGATTTACACCTAAGGGTGGACAATTCGGTAAGGGCTGTGGTTGAGGATTTAGTTCATCAAAACTAGGAACTTTTCTAGAACTAAGAGGAATGTCATGATTACAAGTATTCAAGCCTAAATCCTCTAGTTGTGGTTCGTGTATAGGTTCTACCTCCATCGGGATTCCTATAGTCTCTTTTACTTCTTCCGGGTGAGTCACGGGCGGTGTGTATTCCTCGAGTGATGGGAGGACTTGTGGGGTACTTTGTGGGTTCGGATTTTCTACCTTATATCGAGACTTGATGTATTGGTTATTGTTTGTACAGGCTTAAAGCCAAAGGTACTTTCCCGTATAAGAGGTGGACTGGGGAAGATTATGCGGACATATTTGACACCGAGTGACTTTGGTGAGACAAATTTAGGTGTATGGAAAGATGCCTTTTCTGTAAGAGCTTCTGAGAATTTATGACCATTAAGGGGATCGAGATCCTTAGTGTCGGGGTACTTTGTGACCTTCTTGATCTTTTTGGTTTTATTTTCTTCCATCCTTATTTCTTCCTTTAGTTTCCCAACAACCTCCAAAGAGATTTGCATGAAATCACTTCCTATAACGCACATGTATTCTTCAAGTTGCTTAACTCTCTCTTCCTGATCGAGAATGAAGTTCATCACAAGATCCTCGAATGCTTCTTGGCGCGATGGATCTGGGGGCAGTTGATGCATCATGTTGTTTGACATTCCAAAAATGCTTTCATTCCTTCCCATTAGTGAGACTGCCTTTTCTATGAGTGTACCAACTTTGCACTCCATGACCCCTAATAGCTGCTCCAGGTCTGGGTTTTTGTAGTCAAGGCTTCCTTCCTCTGGAATGACGAGGTCGTTCCATCCTTCTTCCTCGTATTGGGCTAAATCCTTAATGGTTTCACATGCTACTTTTGGCCTTAATTTCCTAAGTCTCCCGCCTGCTGTATGGTCAATGGCCTTCTGGGTGGTGTAGTCGACATGATCGTAAAAGATTTAAACTTAAAGCTATAGATCAAGACCATGATGAGGGACTTTTAGGAGTAAGTCCTTGACACGAGTCCACGCGTCGTAGAGAGATTCATCTTGATGTTGTTGGAACATCAAGATATCATTTCAAAGTTTAGTAGTTCTTCCCGGTGGGAAAAACTATGCAAGGAAATGAGAGGTGAAATCATCCCAAGTCGAGATGGATCCCGCGGGTAGATGATCAAGCCAATTGATAGCTTAGTTATAAAGAGAAAAGTGGAATAGACACAAATGAGTAGTATTTCTTGTATCACCATTAAGGTCAATGGAATCTACAATTCTGAGAAAGTCCTTAAGATGTTGGATCGGGTCTTCGGTTCTGAGTCCATGAAATAAGCATCCATTTTGCACCAACAGGATGGTGTCGGGTTGCAAAGGTACCACATTGTTCCCTTCGGGGAGTTCAATGGTGTTCTTGTAGCCCTCGTGGCTAGGTCTGGAGTAATATCCAAGAGTACGGATAGGATTCGCATCTCCTATGGTGGTCGACGAGAAGATTTATAAAAAAATTAACACAAAAAAAAGATAGACTACAAGAAAGCTAATGTACTAGAATTAAAATTCTCACTTGATAGGAATCAATCGAGTAGAACTAAGTTAAACAATGATCGAAACCTAACTATTCCATACGCAGCGACGCCAAAAACTTAATGTGAGGGTCGTAGAGACTTCACAGGAAGCATTACAATCCCCTAGGCAGTGTACCTAGTCGTTGTAGTGTAGTATAGGCAAGACTCAGGGGTTGTTATCGTTCTCTAAGGGAATAGGTTGGGAAGGCTCGAACACGGTCTAACATAATTCTAAAGGGTTGAGAGAAGATTCTTTTTGTATTTTTATATTTTATAGAAAGTAGGTAAATCAATGGTTTGAGAGGTTGGTTTGATTAACTAGTAATTAAACAAATTATAATCTATACTACTGGTGATAACTTTATGATAAAAAGATGTATTTACCTAATCATGCACTACTCCTCAGATTGCTTTCTTCTAGATCTGTTACTTTGTCACACTTGTGATGATCTGTGTAAGATATTTACCAATCATGAACGAATTACACGAACCTGCCATCTATTTAATATTTCGTTAGGGCAACACACAAGTAAGGTAGTATGAAGACTATTACAAGGCCCCTAAGAGTATATTAAATGCATGTGAAATATCTTTAGAGGTATCAACCATATTAGGGGTAAGGTAGTATAAAGACTGTTACTGATGGTATCCTTTCTACACTACTCACGTTATCCTATACGTCTATGCCAATTTAATATCTTATGGCTAGTTTTCTAGAGCCTAACACGCACATCCATCAACAAGAAGCAACATCAAAAGGATCTACAACCTAAGTTTCATGCAATCATAAGTAAATACAAAGGAGGGTTTAGCCTAGCATGTTAAAGATAAAGCAAGAACATGAATCAATCAAACAACACATAGACATATTGAATGATTAATGATAAACAATCTTACTTGATTAAAACATGGATTGAAGGTAGTTACAATAGGGTTTTGAGGCCCTAAAAACAACCTAAAAAGCTGCTAGAATGACTAGGGTTCGTCTCCCTAAAGTTATACAAAGTTACACACTTAAAACCTTAATTTCGGTTTAATATATATAGGAAAATCGCTGCGACTGCGTCGCTTTGAAGTCATGACGCCGTCGCCACGTAGATGATTCTAGATCCTCTTTAAGTCGGCTACGTCCTGACGCCGTTGCTAGATTTCTGACGCCGTCACTAGATAGATCACGACGGCGTCGCTTTATGCCTGTGACGCCGTCTCCACGCTCTGTGAACACGATTCTTCAAGAGATTTGGTGTAGGTCCGTAATCTTGTCTGTTTCTTCTCCAAATGAGCCCAAGTCACGTGTATTTTCTCAAAATGTCATCCAAGTGCTAAAAACCTAAAAATAAACGATTAAGCACATAATCTAGGCATAGTTGCATGATTTAGGGGTTAAATGACCTTGAAATAATGTATAAAATGATACCTCATCAAATACCCCTACACTTGAGATTTGCTTGTTGTTAGCCCTAAAATATGGTGACTTATCTGGAATTACATTTATCATTTATAGTCGTGTCGGGTTAGTTTAGCTAGTAAAGCCCGGGACTATAAATACCCCCTCCATACTTCCATGGAGGGGTGAAGCTCACTTTTGTAAAAAGTGTGTGTGTGTGTGTGTGTGTGTTTTCTTCCTTTTTCTCTCAACAACACACACACTCTTCTAATCTTATCTTTTCTCTCTCTACTATAATGAATAAATTCATTTTCCACTTTACTCGGCCTCCGGATCGTTGTTCATAAGGTGAATCTAATTCTAACAATTGGCACCAGAGCATAGGGGGGATCCGTGTTGTTTAATCTACTGATTATGTGGCAAATAAGCTCAAAAAATTCGTGGCTTATATTGATGAAAAAAGGCCACGGCTCAATTTTTTTTTGGGCTTAATGGAGTGTTAAACTTGTTCTATTATTGTTCTACATGTCAAACCGATGATATTGGTACCATTCCATGAGATGCACAAGCTACTAGATTGATTTTAAAGCCAAAAAAGGTATGGTTTTTTTTCGTGTTCTAGGCGGCGGTTTGGTCTGATTTTGATGTTCCACAAGAAAATCTCGTGTTTAGAATATGTTTACAATCACTCCTACCAACTTAGTTTTAACATACAAAGCTTATTTGCGTGGGGCAAATAGCTTAATTGTGTTGAAAATTCTTATTTCGATATGAATGTTCATGGTGGCGGTTGATTAATTATATATTTTCATGGTGGCGGTTGTGACAGAAAAAGTACAGACAAGATCCACATTTTAAGGAAAAAGTAGGTGGCGGTTTGACCAAAGTCAATGGCGGTTTGATTTAAAATAATATTTTATTGGCGGCGGTTTGCCTTTCTACACGGCGGTTTGAACAGGTTAAGCGGCGGGTTGATTATTTTATGAGCAAAATGAAATGTTACTCTGCCAAAATTCAAAAATCCACGGCGGGTTGACAATTTTCTAAGTGGCGGTTTGTTAAAGTAGGCGGCGGGTTGAGAAAGTTAAAAACGGCAGCGGTTTGCTTATTTAATTATAGGCGGGGTTGCTATAATAGCCGGCGGTTTGGTGCAAAACAAGGCGGCGGGTTGCCTAAACTTTGGTGGCGGGTTGGTCACTAACTAGGCGGCGAGTTGCCTACATTTTGGTGGCGGTTTGGTCGCAAAAAAATTTGGCGGCGGCTTAGTCACATTTTAAGTGGCGGGTTGCCAAAGGAGGCGGGTTGCCACAAAAAAAAACCTAGTTTTGACTACCTAATTTCTCGAAAAAAAATTTCGACCTTACCGCGAAGGTCGATCCGCGCATCAGGTGGGCATGTGACCGACTTTGGGCATGTGACCGAATTTGGGAATATTATAATCAAAACAAGAACAACAAACAAACACCACAATCAACCATAACAACATACCACTCAAACAACAACACTTAATCCCAAAACGATCCTGAAAAGATTCACTTAAACGACAAAACGGCTAGAGATTCGGATTACGATGACAAGAGATTACGCAGTGGGATTTGGTATCCCTTATTTTGCATTGAAGTTGGATTTTCACAAAGGTGTCCTACTTATTCATCATCGTGAGCTTTCTTCTAATTTTCTATCGTTTGATGACTATTGCTTGAACGGTATACGTTATGGATTAAACTTGGATTATCTAGGTTCCAGCGCGTTCAAGGGGTGGTTAGGATGAAGACCTGGACAACTTATCGACTTAAAGGAGTATATGTTGTAGTACGCAGTGTCACACCGATTCGATGTGGATAATTTTCAAGAGGTGTTGTATTCTATACTTTTGAAGGAGTGATAAGGGTACTTAAAGATTCTTTTCTGCAACCGTGATTTGTTCTTCAATCAACAATCGTGCAAGCTTAAGTAACAAATTTGGGGGATTTTACTTCAGTTTCAAGCTTGGTATAACGGGTTTACTTCACCATGTGATCACAACAATAGCCTACAAAATAAGAGGTTGGTAAGTTAGCCAGAGAGTTAAAGGTTGAGATGTAATCAACACTTCTCACAGGTATTTTTGTGCTATTCCAAGACAACGATACTTCACAGTCTAAGCAAAATCTCAAAGTTATTCAACGACATTCATAAGTTATCAAGATTTTTTGCTTAAAGCACAGAACGTCCCCGAGTTATATGGGACTACACGACAATGATGCTTCCGAGAGTTCGCAACCATCATGGGGGAAAATGTGTACATCCGGGACTTAATTGACTTTGATGTTACCATGTCAACTTCCAGGGGGAAGTTTGTTAGCCCTAAAAATGTTTAATATGGTTTGTGAAGTATTATGCAAACGTGAGAAGAACAGTTGCTGATTTCTCGCATGCACCCCCGAACGAATATTCACCAAGCCCTAATAACAAGAAGCAGTGGTCGTTGGTGTGGTTTGACTTCTACAAAATTCCGATGTGCATGTCAATGACAAGTAGAAGATTGTTCAAGCTACATCAAAGTTTCAGAATCTGCTTAAGATAGGGATGTTGGTTTGAGGGGAAAGCTGATTCAGAAACTTCGCCAAAAAGGAGTCTATGAAGAAAGCTTTTCAAGACATGCTGCCTGGATTAGGGGGAAGTTAATCTAACTCATGCATACTACAATGGTTCCAGAACAAGTAAAGATAATGAAGATCCAAGCTTGGAATACAATTTTAAGACGAGGCAGAAACTCAGAAGACAACTTCAGCTATGGAAGCGCTTTAGAAGACTAAATTACGTTGTTATTTTTACCTGTTAGGAACATTGTAAGTAATTCCGTAAGTCCACATATTGGGGGAAGATTGTTAGCCCTAAAATATGGTGACTTATCTAGAATTACATTTATCATTTATAGTCGTGTCGGGTTAGTTTAGCTAGTAAAGCCCGGGACTATAAATACCCCCTCCATACTTCCATGGAGGGGTGAAGCTCACTTTTGTAAAAAGTGTGTATGTGTGTGTTTTCTTCCCTTTTCTCTCAACAATACACACACTCTTCCAATCTTATCTTTTCTCTCTCTACTATAATGAATAAATTCATTTTCCACTTTACTCGGCCTCCGGATCGTTGTTCATAAGGTGAATCTAATTCTAACACTTGTCCTCAAGCAAATGGGTTTTTCTACCTAGAAAATAGCAATATTGGGGTCATTTAACCTACTCTTTAAAAAAGCCAAAATAAAAAAATTTTACAACAAACCTTCTAGACTACCGAAAATTAAAAGCACAAAAAGTATATACTAGCACCTCACATAAGTGTTTGAGATTTTCTCTTTCACTCGGGTGTATAATAAATTATAACAACTATGGAAAACGAAAAATCAATACTTATTACATGTCATAGCATATAAATTACCATAGGCTTGGTAAAGGTTCAAAACCTCCACCGCTAGGCGCAAGTACTAGTCATTACTGTCGAATAGGTCTTTCTAAAGGGTTGTGGGGTGTAGGTGTAAGATAACATTAACGGAAACAGATGGGATATATTTGGGTGGCTTTAGTGAATTTGGGGTGAAAGGGTTAGCTAATTATTTATAAGAATACACTCACGATGAGTTGGTTGCTAAGCCAAGACACGGACAAGAAAAACAAACTCTACCCAAAACTACATCAATCACTTTTTTTTTCGTTTTCTTGACTCTATTATAAACATAACATAAGCAAATGGCAGCCCGTATATTTTTTTCACTCTTTTTTTTATATACATTTTTTTCGTACACTTTTGCCCTGCCATTGCTTAAACATATAATACATCATGGGGGTTTATAGATACACCCCTACACTTGAACTTTCACATACTCGATTATTTACAATCTAACTAATGACCCGATTTGAGATGAACCAACATAACATGGAGCTTATTGAGCTCCATTGGGGGTAATAAATTACTTCTTCCGCAATTCTTCATAAGATGAAGACTACCATGAATCCCAATCGTCCCAAAACACTACTTACAAATGGCAGCCCGCACATTTTTTTCACTCTCCTTTTTTTATATACATTTTTTATATATATTTTTTCGTACACTTTTGCCCTGTCATTGCTTAAACATATAATACATCATGGGGGTTTATAGATACACCTCTACACTTGAACTTTTACATACTCGATAATTACAATCTAACTAATGACCCGATTTGAGATGGATCAACATAACCTGGAGCTTATTGAGCTCTATTGGGAGTAATAAATTACTTCTTCCTCAATTCTCTATAAGATGAATACTACCATGAATCTCAATCGTCCCAAAACAGTATTTACAAGGATACGGACTTAGCAACCGTGTACTCAATAATTAACTCGGGTTAAAATAATAATGTACTAAAGGTGAGTACATATAAGGTAGGCTAAGGCGATTTGGGTGTAACAATTAGTTCAATGGTGACAATGCTCTTCATTAATAGTCCGGCTTAACCAGAAAATTATGAGAACCGTGAAAAAGGATAGGCTCGGAGGGTTGTACTAGGGGTATCTTGCACTAAAAATGAGTGCATGACAAGGGTGTGGGATAGTTATATAGTTGACGTGACCATAATAACAATTACAGGTTTAAAACATGGGTTAATCCTAATGCCTCTTATCTAGCAAATCCTAGTTCTCACTATGCGGTCTCGAAATGCATCACAAAAACAAGTTCTAGAATTTAATATACTGCCGGTACACTCATATAATTTAATACTGATACCAATGCTCCAGAAAAGGAGACAAAAACCATACGTACACATCCGTAACGACGGAATAGACACATATGACTGCATTCGAACCTTAAATCGAGAAAGCTAAAGATATAAACTATCTTGGGTATCAATAATGGATACCCGAATTCCTAAAGATCTAAAGGTGAACCTTACATTTTTGGGGTAGAATTTTAAGGGTTTTTGTGCTAGTCATACATATTCTTATCCATGAGACGCTATTAATACTCGGTTTTCGTCGGTTTGTGTCATAAAAAATTTTTAAATTTTGGTCAAAATTACCTTTTTATGCTATGTTTCGATATATTACCCATTATTTTAAGGAACAAGCAAATGGCAATTGAATATATAGTTTCTAAGGCTTATTTTCCCTCCTACACTTAAGTTGAACATTGTTCCCAATGTTCTATAGAAGTACCCGTAAAAACAAATAAAAGAAAAGAAAACGAGTAAAAAAAACTAGTACTCCCCTAGTTTGCTCAATAATGGAGAAGAAACATGCGATAACTGGTTAGATCGTCCTCCAAGAGTTGTCCAATGAAACTTCCTAAGAGCTTCCAAGCTTCTTCTCGTCAAATATAACAAGTAATCAAAGACAAAGACAACTGTATCAAGCATAAAATCGGCTGGACAAATATATATATATATATATATATATATATATATATACACACACACACACACACACAACGAGAGTTTAGGGTTTTGACTCTATGAAAGCAGTAAAGATAGGATGAGAGTAATGATGTAATCATAGGTTTATGCAGGTTTATAAAAGAATTACATTGTGCAAACCATTTTTTGAAAATACTTGAAAATTTTTAAATTTTCCTGTAGCTGGGCTCACGACGCCGTCAGGAGGAATCCTGACGCCGTCTCTAGGCTCTGAGAGAAATTTTTATTTTCGTTTTCTTTGAAAAACTTCCTACACGCGATTATATAAGTTATTTCCTGTAAAAATTACTGCATGAAACATGAGATTAGTCAATACAATCATATGACTCGAAACTGACGCGAATTAATCTAAACAATTTATTTTATGCAAAGTACCTTTGATTGTAGATAAGACGAAGTTACAAACAAACAAAACATGATTACAAAATGATTCAAACATTATAAAATAAACAATAAAGAATAAAACACAAGACACTCCTAAATGCGGGAAAGTAAATATTGGGTTGCCTCCCAAAAAGCGTTTTTCTTTATTTATGAGTCTTGTAGCTAGACTCGAAGTCACACGTCCTTATGTGAGGTCATGAATGCTCATATTTCCACGAATGATCCTTTCTTTCATACTTTCATCCATTTGGTATTCGGGACCTAGGTTCAAATAATTTTTGTACATAAGTTTGTTCTTTTCGTATGCATTCTTAAACCCATTAGTTAGATCTCTTTGACTCGGCACAATGCTGGGTAGAATCTTACTCCATGATACGAGGCCCTAACGTTTAAACCTAAGTATAGTGCGGGGCATTTGGAATGTGTAATTATTAAAGATCCTATTGAAAGACATTAATCCCTTAGCGCAATCATATTCGATTTTAGTGATTTTCTTAAAGGGTTTACCCATCACGACTTCAACTTTATTTATTAGAATAAACTCTCCTATGTCCTCTAATACCACAAAATCCGTGATATAGGTGAAGCTGCCTACAAACACGTAGACATCCCTAACAATGGCAACTAAGTTTTTCCTTGTACTTTCTAATTCTTCTACCATTATGGTGTTGTAGGCTTTACGCGTGATAATGTTCATTGGTAAGAAGGGGTCAAAGTAGGCGACAAACTTCCTAAATCCGATCATACATTGGAATGCCAAGTCATCCCCATCGAAACTATTAATTGCCCTTTCTCGGCGTAGCATTCCAACATTCTCGTACTCAATCAATTCATTAAGCACTTCACCGTCATCCGAATCATTATCTGAATGGGGAAAGGGAGAGACAAGAGGTGTGTCTACCGATTCATCATCAGACTCAAGGTTATTCATATCGGTCTCATTAGGATGATTGGCGAAGTTGTTAAGAAATCGTTCAATACTCTCTAAGCGAGAGTCAACAAAGGCCGAGATAATCTGTTGCTCATGGAGCTCTTGGACGGCTCTTGTGCGTAGCGCGGCTGTTAGGAGAGGGCGATTATTGGGTGGTGGATTTGCGTTCTTCATAGCGAAGAATGAAATAGTCAATGAAAATTACGAACAAACGCACAAAGAAAAGATAGGACTACGAGAAAGCTAATGTACTAAAATTAAAATTTTCACTTGATAGGAATCAAGCGAGTAGAACTAAGTTAAACAATGATCAAAACCTAACTATTCCCCACGCAGCGGTGCCAAAAACTTGATGTGGTTGTCGTGAAGACTTCACAGGAAGCTTTACAATCCCCTAGGCAGTGTACCTAGTCGTTGTAGTGTAGTATAGGCAAGACTTAGAGGTTGTTATCGTTCTCTAGAGGAATAGGTTGGGAAGGCTCGAACACGATTTAACATAATTCTAAGGGATTGAGAGAAGATTCTTTTTGTGTTTTTATATTTATAAGAAAGCAAGTAAATATCGTTGGTTTGTTTAACTAATAATTAAACTAATTATAATCTAAACTATTGGTGATAACTTTATGATAAAAAGATGTATTTACCTAATCATGCACTACTCCTTAGATTGCTTCTCCTAGATCTGTTGCTTTGTCACACTTGTGATGATCTGTGTAAGTATTTCCTAAGTCATGAACGAATTACACGAACCCGCTGTCTATTTAATATTCCGTTAGGGCAACGCGCAAGTAAGGTAGTATGAAGACAATTACAAGGCCTCTAAGAGTATATTAAATGCATGTGAAAGATCTTAAGAAGGGGGGGATCAATCCGGATATCAGGGATAAGGAAGTTATGAAGAACTGTTATCGATGTGTATCCCATATACACTACTCGAGTTTCCCTAGACGTCTATGATCCTAACGCGCACATCCATCAACAAGAAGCAACATCAAAAGGATCTACAACCTAAGTTTCATGCAATCATAAGTAAATACAAAGGAGGGTTTAGCCTAACATGTTAAAGATAAAGCAAGAACATGAATAAATCAAACAACACATAGACGTATTGAATAATTAATGATAAACAATCTTACTTGATTAAAACATGGATTGAAGGTAGTTACAATAGGGTTTTGAGGCCTTAAAAATGACCTAAAAGCTGCTAGAATGACTAGGGTTCGTCTCCCTAAAGTTATACAAAGTTACATACTTAAAACCCTAATTTCGGTTTAATATATATAGAAAAATTACTACGACGGCGTCGCTTTGAAGTCCTGACGCCATCGCCACGTCCTAACGCCGTCGCTAGATTTCTGACTTCGTCACTAGATAGATCACGATGGCGTCGCTTTATGCCTGCGACGCCGTCTCCACGCTCTGTGAACACGATTCTTCAAGAGATTTGGTGTAGGTCTGTAATCCTGTCCGTTTCTTCTCCAAATGAGCTCAAGTTACGTGTATTTCCTCAAAATGCCATCCAAGTGCTAAAAACTTGAAAACAAACAATTAAGCACATAATCTAGGCATATTTGCATGATTTAGAGGGTTAAATGACCCCAAAATAGTGTATAAAATGACACCTCATCAGTGCACTTATTGACCTGAAAAAACATGCTTAAAAACGTCAACATAAAGTTGGTGAATTCACAGGTTTATGTATGTATATAAAGTAGGACCGCAAGATTCAAAGTGTATGAAAATGTAACACATACAATATCACAAAAATGTAATTAAGATTCCCTAAGCTCATGACATTGAAGCTACAACATGTATGTCTGCAAATTAATGGCAATAGTGTACCCGTGTAGATGTTTAACCCGCAACATCCTAAATCCGACATGGTATACGTTCGTTGGTTCAATCCGTCGAACCTAGTGAGCGCTACTCACCTAAACGGGGATGTCAATCCCAAATAGATCTATTCAAAACAGTCACGCCTACCTCAAGTAATTAACAGTTCATGATTCATGGGTGTCACACCCCCAAATGGGGTCCCATCCAATTTAGCGTCCGGGGGTGTGACGTCACTAAATATCTCAGGTACAAAGCATAAAAAATGACCTCTAAGGGTACGTTTGAAAAATAAACACCGTTGTATACATTCAAAATATTAATAAGTTTTACATCGATCAAATTTAAAAGATACTATCGTTAAAATGCGTAAGCTTAAATAGTTCAACAACGGTATTTAAAGATATAGATAAATTTCTGGTAAACCAGTCCGGGCAAATAGACTTCACATAAGTCAAGCAACGACATCCATGCTAAGCACCTGAGAAAAACATGCTTAAAAACGTCAACATAAAGTTGGTAAATTCATAGGTTTAGTTCAAACGTAATTAATGTGGACCACAAGATTATCAAAATGTATGCGACAGTTATAGGAGATACAACTTCACATAAAGAGGCATTTACGTTGCACTAAGCTCATGACACTAAAGCTAATACTAAAAGATAGCATGTACAGTGCTATATAAGGCTTGCCCTTTAGGTGTCCGGCCAAAGACCACCTAACTAGTTTCGACATGACATATATCCATTAGTTCTTGGCAAATTCGAACTAGTAAGTGCTTCTTACCCGGATAGGGATAATTAGTCCCAATAGATTTATTTATTCACTCGCGCTCACTTAACCAGCCAGTCGATTAAAGGTGATTAACAGTTCATGATAAGTCAGGCAATAGTGGTCTAAACGCTACTTAGGCAACACGTAAACGGGGAATTTCTCATGTATAGTACTTGTGTCCAGTTTTAAAAGCAAGCAATGTTTCTCACCCTAAGTTATAAAACAATTATTCAAAACAATTAAAAGTGGGGATATGAACTCACCTTGATTGGTGAATCGAAGAAGAATAGTCTAGAATAAAATCACACGATAACGAACGACAGTTTGTAAAAACAACCTATGAAATGAAGGTTTTGTTTAATATCGGAGTAGCGTAGAATTGCGGATAATGCATAAGGATTTACTAGTGTACTTTTGTTAATATGTTTACAAAAATTAACGCTTGTGATCGTGTAATAGTAAAATGTTTTCGTAAGTAAAACGAGTAATAATAATAGTATGTATATTAATATTATATACATATAAATGTCTAAGTAAAAATATATATTATATATATATTTTTATATTATATATATATATATATATATATATATATATATATATTATTCGTCACTTTAATAAATTTCCGTATATCTAGTTTTATCATGTGCGCTTTCTAATATTTACTAAGTATAATAATTTACAAAAATTTCGACATGACCCGTTCGTATTTACACGTTTTCCAAAGTCGTAGACTTTAATAAAAACCATTTTCAAATCACTTTCAAGCCAACTTTTATTAATTACAAACTATACATCATCAAAAACCTTTTTTATCTATTTAATCAAAAGGACCATTTGGACCTTTATTGGGGCTTTTAGGCCCCTTCAGCCTAATCTTATACTCGTACCGCCTATATTCAAAATAAGTTAAACGTATAGCGTCAAAGTCATACACTATTAAATAAGCTATTAATGAACTTATTCAATAAGCTACACCGTAGCTTTACGCCTTGGTGTATTGTATTTATGTTGGGCCTTGGCCCGTTAAGTCCCAAAAATGTAGTTTTCTTATTCCCATATAGTACGATAAACAAACATTAAATAATAAACAGCGACTTACACATAGCATCAATATGCTCATAATAAGCCACCTCTTAAAATAAGCCAAAACACATAGCTAATAATAAGCTCTGTGAAGTTGGCTTGTATGTGGGACGCGTCTAAAAGCCCAAGCAAAACATAATCCGGGCTTATTATTAAGCGCATAAGTTTACCATTTGTTTCTTTCAAAGTAAGCTAGAAAATAATCTAATAAGTATAAGCCAAACCAAAATAAGCTAAAAAAAACACTTCTTTTTATTTTCTAGTTTGGCCGAATACAGCTACGCCATTAAGCAAATAAAATCAAAATAAGCTTTTCCAAAAGCTTATTAACATAAGCCAAATACAAATAAGCTATAACATATATTTTGATTACACGAAAATAACCACGATCACAAAACTATACTTTCCTTATATTTCTTGTTATATGTTTCGAACCATAAGCATAACCTTTTAAGGTTTATGTAGTTTTAAAATCTTTGTTTTTACAAAATAAGTTGTACAACTAATAAGTATGCATCAAGATGATTATGAAAGTATAAGTTATTATCTTTATGGACACTATCTATAAGTGTTTCTTGTTCTGTGGTCCTAAAAGTTATAATTAAATAATGAAAGTTAAACATGTTGTCACTTGTGAAAAATAAAAATATATATATATAAAAAGAAATGGTAGAACGGGGCATTTCAAAACTATTAATTTCTTAATCCCCTTAGATAAACAACTTAGCTACTTTTCGAGGTAATTAGTCTAAGGGGGTTGAAATTTTTAGTTTTCTATGTGTTTTTATAACATTGCGTGAGGACACGGCAATAGCTTAGTATGGGGGAATTTTGATATGTGTTTAATCACATATCATTTTTCTTTATTAAAACGAGCTTAAATGACTATTAATACATGAAAAATACATTGTATATGTGTGTTTTGTCAAATGTAATGTGCAGGTAACAGATATTCAAAAAAGGACAAAAATGAAGCCAAATTGGATAAAACCGAGCACGAGATTGGAAGAGCATGAGAAAAAATGAAGCCGAAGGCGTATTCATTTTTAATGGGCCAACCCGTACCCGTTTTGTAGGCCGGGTCAGCCCATTAATATTTGAAGTATATTAAACCTAAGCTTAAATCATAAGTCCAAAATCTAAATCCACTTAACCCTATATCTATTCCTGGCCCAAGTAAAAAGCCCAATCCCACACCAAACCGGGTCCAAAGTCAAATTGATATAAACGTTTGGTCAAGTTTACTGTTCATTATCCCTTTTCCCGCCCATATCTTACCCTGCAACAAGTACGGGTAAAACCCCATTCACCCACACACTCCAATACTTCTAGAAGCCAACATGGCTCACGTCTGACACATCCTTGACACGCTGGCAATCCCCAGAAACCTTATTGGCTAAGAGGACGTGAAGAGTGATCTAACGGCTCAAATTGAAGGATCCAGAGTTTGTTATGTTTAGAGGGCTTGGATTGAAGATGCTCATCTCCTCCTAGAATCTTCCTCTTCCTGCTATAAAAAGAGGGAGAAATCACACAGTAGAGATATCTAGCTTAGGGTAGTTTTTAAGTAGTTTTTTAGAGTAGCTTTTAGTAGTTATTTAGCTTAAAGTTTAGCTTATTGTATTTTCTTTTGTAATTTCCTTTTAAAAAACTTGTAATCTCTTTTATCAGTAATAAAAATTCAGTTTACTTTTATAATGTTTTGAATTCTGGCTTTACTTCAATTCAAATTCGTTTAAGATGTGTTTTGAATAATCTCAATAAGCTCTTTTTACTAAATAAGCTAATACTTATTCAGTTAAGCTAGCTTATAGCTTAATTGAATAAGCAGTTCACTCAAATCCACTCAAAATAACTTAATAAGCCATTTGGAAGATAAGCCAGACCTGGAAGGGCTTATAGGGCTTATTTAGAGCTTATTCTTTAAGCTAGCTTGTAGATTGAGCTCTTAAGAGTAGTTTAAGTCCTTGTTTGAGCAAAGGACAAGGTATGTTTCATTTTCACTTTTTAGCTTAAATTCTTTTGTTGCTTATTCAACTGCTTAATTAGTGCTTATTATTGTTTCTTTTGTGCTTATGTTACCTCATAATAGTTTACAGTATTTAGATCTTAGCTGATAAGTAGTTTAAGTTGAGTTTTTATGAAATCTGTCTATTTTAGAGTTAATATTGTTTGAATAAGCAGTTAATGCTATTGTGAGCTTTAGTTTTTTTTCTAATGTTTATTTGTGATTTGTTTGTGCTTATTTGCCTTTAATATGCTTAGTTAATCATCTGTTTTTGCTTATTAAGAACTCATAAGATATGTTTAAGCCTTAAAGTGTGATTTCATATTTTAAAGGGGTGTTTGGTTTAACTGTCTTTATTTAGCTTTTTGGCTTAATTAGCTTTTAGATTTTGCTTTTTATAATTTGGTTAGCTTAAGTCAACATAACTTTAGATCTGTTTTGGATTTTTAGCCTTTTATTCTGCTTATTTAGTCCTATTTTTAAGCTGCAAATTAGCCACAAAAAGCCAAAAATAAGTCTCTTGTATGCAGTCATTTTCAACTTCATTTTCTAGCTTATTTCTTTAACTAATTTGCTTATTTCTAGCTTATTTGCGTTAATTGAGTCTAGTCCTAAATCTGTTTTCATGTTTCATCTTATTTTTTATGCTTATTTGTTCAAAATTTAAGCTTAAATCTTTGGTCAAAATCCTTATAAAGTGTCTCTTTGAGTTAACTGTCTTAAAAGCTTTTGATGTTTTCTAGCTTATTAGATTTGTTTATTTCTAGTTTTTATTGCTTATTGAGTCTAGGTGAAGTACTGTTTTCTGCTTATTGGTTTTCAAATAGCTTTTTGAGTCCTAAAACCTAAGTGCTAAAATATGTTTAGTAATAAGTAGATTTAGTCACTTTAAAGTTTTTGAATTGCCTATTCTAGCTTATTTATAGAATTTCATGCTTAAGTCCTTTTACTGAATGTGCTTATTTTACTTAGCTTAATATGTTTTTAGAAGAAAACTAAAAAAATAAAATGTTTTTCCAAAAAGGGTGGCCACAAGACTCGAGCCTGTGACCTCCCATTTAAACACACACACTCTTAACCATCCTGCCCTTGGGACTTTTCTGTCACAAGGGTATGTTTGGTTTCCTTTATACAAGTCTATAACTTATTTGGTCGTTTTTATTTGTAAACTTCAGTTTAAGCTTAGAGTATTTTTAGTATTTTTCTCATATTTTATAATTTACCTTTAGTATTTTAATTCTATTTTTAAACCGAACTAGTTATAAAAATTAGTTTAAATAGTTTTAAAAAAATAAAGAAAAATAATTTCTGTTTTTTAAAAATAGTTTTATTCATTTAAGTTTTAGAAATTTGCATTTTTATTTTTTTAAAAGTTTTCATTTGTCACTTTAGTTGATTTAGTATTATTAAATTTGAATTTAAATTTATTTTGTGTTGAATATTTTTAATTGTTTTTAGATTTTTTTGAATTTGCCTTCATTTCTTGAATAGTGTGCCTTTATTGGTTTCCTCTTCGCATTAGTAGATTTAGAAACCAAAACCAAAACTTAAATGACAATTTTTAAAGGGGTGTTTGGTTTAACTGTCTTTTTTTAGCTTTTTGGCTTAATTAGCTTTTAGATTTTGCTTTTTATAATTTGGTTAGCTTAAGTCAACATAACTTTAGATCTGTTTTTGATTTTTAGCCTTTTATTCTGCTTATTTAGTCCTATTTTTAAGCTGCAAATTAGCCACAAAAAGCCAAAAATAAGTCTCTTGTATGCAGTCATTTTCAACTTCATTTTCTAGCTTATTTCTTTAACTAATTTGCTTATTTCCAGCTTATTTGCGTTAATTGAGTCTAGTCCTAAATCTGTTTTCATGTTTCATCTTTTTTTTATGCTTATTTGTTCAAAATTTAAGCTTAAATCTTTGGTCAAAATCCTTTTAAAGTGTCTCTTTGAGTTAACTGTCTTAAAAGCTTTTGATGTTTTCAAGCTTATTAGATTTGCTTATTTCTAGTTTTTATTGCTTATTGAGTCTAGGTAAAAGTAATGGTGTTCGGCTTATGGTTTTCAAATTCGCTTTTTGAGTCTAATATACTATGTGTAAAATCGGTTTAGTAATAAGTAGATTTAGTCTCTTTCCAGTTTTTGATTTGCTCTAGCTTATTTATAGAATTTCATTCTTAAGTCCTTTTACTGAATGTGCTTATTTTACTTAGCTTAATCTGTTTTTAAAAGAAAAATAAAATGTTTTCAGAATATTGGGTGGCCACAGGACTCGAACTGTGACCTCCCATTTAAAAACACACACTATTAAACATCCTTCATTGGGACTTTTCTGTCACAAAGGGGTATGTTTTGGTTTCCTTTATACAAGTCTTATTTTAGCTGATTTAGCTTATTCGAATTTTCAGGGATATTGCCTATAGTTTATTTGGTCTTTTTTTTTGTAAACTTCAATTTAAGCTTAAAGTATTTTTAGTATTTTTCTCAAATTTTATAATTTATGTTTAGTATTTTTAATTTTATTTTTAATCCGAAATAGTTATAAAGATTAGTTTAAATAGTTTTAAAAAAATATAGAAAAATAATTTCTGTTTTTAGAAAATAGTTTTATTCATTTAAGTTTTAGAAATTTGCATTTTTATTTTTTAAAAGTTTTCATTTGTCACTTTAGTTGATTTAGTATTATTAAACTTGAATTTAGATTTATTTTGTGTTGAATAGTTTTAATTGTTTTTTAGATTTTTTTAAATTTGCCTTCATTTCTTGATTAGCGTGCCTTTATTGGTTTCCTCTTCGCATTAGTAGATTTAGAAACCAAAACCAAAACTTAAATGACAATCAAGCTCGATTTACAACATGAACGTAGATTTCCATTCACCTCTCACCGAGGAGAACGATACCCGTGTTGATTACTTATTATTCTTTCCTAAGAATAATTTGTATGATACTTTGCTTATGTATATATATATATATATATATATATATATATATATATATATATAGAGTTAAGATCAAATGAGAAGTTTTCTTAAAATAAGAAGGATAAGAAGTAACTATAATCACATATCCGAGATGCACCGAGTTAAATTAGATGCATCTTTATAATCTTAGATGCATTATAACGCTCATTATGTACTTTTCAAGTTTTATTATTGCATGGTTATACGTAAATTAGATGCATTTCATGATTGTCTTGTTTTTTGTTCCTCTGCATGTGCCGAAATCATGAAAATCAATTTACACCATCTACACATCAAATTAACTTTTGAAACTCAAAATGGTGCATCTAAATGAATAGAAATGCATCTAATGCAAGTCGTTGCATCTCAAATGTGTGGTTTTAGTCACTTCTCACCACTTCTTATTTTAATTTACTTCTCACTGGATCCCTACTCATATATATATATATATATATATATATATATATATATATATATATATATATATATATATTTTATATTATTTTTATTTATATATAACATATATATTTTTGAGGGTTATTTGTTGATCGGATCTTTACGAAAATTAAAAAAAAAAAAATAAATAAAAAAATAAAAAAAAATATAAAAAATATATTAAAAAAAAATATATATATATATATATATAAATATATATTATTGAGGGTTATTTGTTTGATACGGATCTTAACGAACATCACTCTTGCACATGGATCTTTGTGGACCAATGCGTGTCGCAAGTGTTAATGGAAAGAAGTACATCCTCGTCATTGTCGATGATTACTCTCGATTTACATGGGTAAAGTTCTTAAGGTCAAAAGATAAAGCTCCAGATTTCATAATCAAGTTTCTCAAGATGATCCAAGTGCGGCTTAAAGTACCTGTCCGACAAATCAGAGCAGATAATGGAACTGAATGTGTTAATCAAACTTTGCGTGAATATTATAAGAAGGTTGGCATCTCTCATGAAACATCTGTTGCTCGCTCTCCACATCAAAATGGTGTCGTTGAAAGACGTAATCGTACGCTAATTGAAGTTGTCCGCACAATGTTAATTTATGTAAAAGCTCTGTTATTTTTATGGGCAGAAGCAGTTGCTACCGCATGTTATACCAAAAATCGTTCCATCATACGTCTTCATCGCGGCAAAACACCATATGAGCTTTTACATGACAAACTTCCTGACTTATCATTTTTCCACGTATTTAATGCACTTTGTTATCTGACAAATGATAGCGAGTACTTGGGAAAGTTACAACCGAAAGCTGATATTGGTATTTTCATTGGCTATGCACCCAAAAAGAAATCATTTCAAATTTACAACCGACGTACCAGACGAATCATCGAAATAATTTATGTAGATTTTGATAAGCTGACAGTGATGGCTTCTGAACACAACAGTTTAGAACCCGCACTTCCTGAAATGACTCCTACAACAATCAGTTCAGAACTCGTGCCAAACCTTCCTCTTTCAACACCGTTTGTACCACCTTCAATAACTGATTGGGATCTTTTGTTTCAACCATTGTTTGATGAATTACTCAACCCTTCATCAAGTGTTGATCGCCCAGCCCCTGAAGTCATTGCTCTAATTGCTAAAGTAGTAGCTCCAGAACCCACTGCATCAACCGGTTCGCCTTCCTTAACAACTGTTGACCAAGATGCACCATCACCTTGTAACTCACAAACAACACACGAAACTCAATCTCCTGTCATTTCTAACAATGTTGAAGAAAATAATCATGACTTAGATGTTTCACACATGAATAACGATCCATTCTTTGGCATTCCAATTCTAGAAAATGACTCTAAAGCATCTTCTTCTTCGAACATTATTCCCACCATTGTGCATACTACTGCTCCTAACTCAGAACACGTTACCAAATGGACCAAGGATCATCCTTTAGACAACATCATCGGTGAATTCGACAGACCAGTTTTCACAAGACTCCAACTCCATGAACAAGCCTTATTTTGTTACTATGATGCCTTTCTCACATCAGTTGAACCAAAGAACTATAAAGACGCATTAACTCAAGCATGTTGGATTGAAGCAATGCAAGAGGAGCTTAATGAATTTGAACGTTTTGAAGTCTGGGAACTCGTTCCTCGTCCAGATAAAGTGATGGTTATTACTTTAAAATGGATCTACAAGGTGAAACTTGATGAATTAGGAAAAAATTTAATAACAAGGCTTGTTTGGTTGCTCGTGGTTACCGTCAAGAAAAGGAAATTGATTTTCAGGAATCCTTTGCTCCAGTGGCTAGACTTGATGCTATTCGAATTTTCCTCGCATATGCTGCTCACATGAATATGATCATCTACCAAATGGATGTTAAGATGGCATTCTTGAACGACATTCTGCGCGAAGAAGTTTATGTCATCCAACCAGACGGGTTTGTGGATCAAGACAATCCTAATCATGTGTACAAGATTAATAAGGCTCTCTAAGGGTTGAAACAAGCTCCTCGTTTATGGTACGATCTATTATCGAAGTTTCTACTCTCTCAGGAATTCACTAAAGGAACTATGGATCCCAGATTGTTCATTAGAAGATAAGGAAAAGATATTCTCCTGGTATAAATCTATGTTGACGATATAATCTTTGCGTCTACTACACCTGAACTATGTGACCAATTTTCAAAAATAATGTGTTCAAAGTTTAAGATGTTGATGATGGGAAAATATAATTTTTTCTAGGACTACAGATTTCACAAAGTCCCAGAGGCATCTTTATAAACCAGTCTAAATATGCTTTAGAATCTTTAAAAAAATATGGTATGGAATCTAGTGACCCCATGTATACTCCCATGGTGGAGAAATCCAAACTGGATAAAGATACACAAGGGAAAGCCTTTGACCCTACACACTATCGTGGAATGGTTGGCACCCTTATGTATCTCACAGCCAGTAGACCAGACCTAACATTTCCTGTATGCATGTGTGCCCGGTATCAGGCAAAGCCTATCGAAAAGTACTTACATGCTGTAAAAAGAATTTTTAAATACCTAAGGGGAACCGTTAATAGGAGACTCTGGTATCCAAAGGATTCTTCTATTGCTATAACAGCTTATGCAGATGCTGATCATGCGTGTAGTATATTGGATATCATAACACAAGCCTAGAAATAATGGTTGGCCGATTCTAGAGAAAGAAAGTGGGAAGTTCTAGTGAGAGAAAATCACTTACTGTGTGTTTGTAATACAATGAACAACCAACCCTTCCCATGGCTAGAAAGTGTGTTTAAATACAAGAGTTTAAGTGCCCTAAGTGGGCTATGGAGTGGTCTAACATGTGGGTAAAGACCTGGCCCAACGCCATAATTCATACGCTAACGATTAAACTACGAGCTATGCTATTCTAGACAATACACGGGGTGACCCCAGAAAATACAATTTGAATTCTAGCATTCTAAGTCTTGATCTAATGACAGTAGCTCGTAATCTTTGATTCTTCATTCATTGGTTTCTTTGTACAAAATGTAGTGATCTTTTAACTTTAAGCTTTAGCTTGTTCCATTAGGCTTGTCTTTGTATGTGATCTTAAACATTCTTAAGATCATCAGCCAATCTTAATGTGACAATCCGTCAAATTCAGGTCGTTATTTTATTCTCGAGTATTAATTATAATTTTCAATTTTATGTTGAGATATGAACTCACGGCTAACCGAGAAGAAATTAGGGCTTACACTTGTAATTTAAGTAACGTTTACAAAGAACCGGCGAATCCTACGTTAAGCATCGATGTTTATACTTCCAAAATGTCATAGAAATATTTTTATTACATTCGTTTTTATTTTTCATGTCTCGTACTATTTTTACGTTTTACGAAAAACGACTTCAAATCGTACCTTTTTAAATATCGGACTTTGATAATACTCTCATTTACAGAATGTGGGACAAGTTTTTTATAACTCATCCCACTTATCTCCCCTCCCATTGGGGCGGATTAAACAAAGTGGGAGGTGTCCACTTTGTGTTGATCCTTGCTCCATACTTGCACACTTGTCCTTCTTTGTCCAAGACTTATAAAAGGCCATTTTGACCATCTCATACACACACAACACATTTTATACACTCAAAATTCTGCATTTGTCTCTCCCTCCTCCTCCCTTGACGCCACACACACACCACAAACACCCATTTTTATAAATTTTTGAAGATCAAAGATTAAGCACACTAGTGAATATGACTACCTAGTGTAATCCCTATATTTTTGAGGTGATTTAAAGAGGTTTTAAAGAAGATTATATTCAAGTTGGGGCTGAGATTATACAAGTATTATAAAGTCATTTTGGGTAAATAAAATGGTGATCTAAAATAATTTGGGGTGAAGATCAAAGTTAGAGTAGAAAGGTTATATTGTTTTTTTGATCAATTGATCATTCTCATCATTTACTTGGGGTAAAACTCTATTTGTTTTCATTATTATTGTATTTTTGATTTCCTTATTGTATATGTAAATGTATGATATATGATGATCAAGAGGTGAAATGGTTCATGCATGCATAGATCTAGGATAAAAATGGCTTAATCAACTATTGAAACTAGCTAGAAATCACTAAAAATTATAGGCTGATGTTAACAGTAAGTTCTAGAATTTTGAGTAACTTTGAGAGTTGATTTGAATACTCTAATTTGTAGACAAATGTCTTGTGATCATGTAGCAAATTGGATCCCCATTGGAATGTAAAAATTGAGTAAGTTATGGACAAAATACTAAAACTAGTTGATTCTGACCTTGCTATACAGATGGCACAAAAAGTCATACTTACATACTGAGTTGGTTAAAAAGTTAAAACTATGAGACCTAGATAAAATCATGTAGGTTCTGAACTAGTTGGATGGTCCACCAATTCATTATGATTTTTAAATGGCATCAAAAATGGTGAAAGTGAGATTTCAGTCCGAATTTGTAACTTGACCTTGGTGTAGTGATTTGATCATAAGTATATGTATACTTAAAATAAGTATAAAAGTAACCTTGGATCTGTAATATATACTTAATTATGAAACTAAGGATGTAAAGTTTTCAATTATATCATTTACGGTTATTAAAATACGACTATTTTTGTAAACCTAAACGTATATAAAATTTTACGTCTACACAAACACTATAATTAATAAAACGTTTTTACCACTAAAACCCGAGGTGGTAGGACCCACTTCTTGGGAATTTTTAAAAGGCTAACATACTGATAATAAAAGTATCCCAACCTCGAGAGCCAAAAAATTCTAACAAGAACCATTTATAAGCTTGAATTGGCCGTAAGGCCTAATTGGGCCACTAGGCCCAATGTATTAAAATAGACATATTGGACTTGGCTTTAAGCCCAACCCACTTAGGCTTAATTAATGGGCTAGGACCTGGTCTTGGGTTAATAATATCAACCTAAACACTTAATGGACTTACTTATGGGCCTATTGGGCTTTTTGAGATATATTGGACCATAAGAGTAAAAATGGCAAATAGAAACTAGTTAAAAACCTAGAAAAACCTAAGTGTGAAATAATTAAATCATTGGGTTATGATCATCATATAAAATACATGTATATATATACATACTTATTTATTTGAAGAGTCGTCGTTAATTTTATCGGCTAGAAACCTAAGACCCATTACAATTTGTATAGGTCTCGGTTGATCGACGCGCTTACGCCCGAAGTTCTTATCTATCGATATTCTCTTCCGACATCACCAAGTGAGTTCATAGCCTCACATTTTTATACTTTAATTGTTTTATAAACCCGCGAGGGAGATAACATGCTTGTTTTTAATTACGAGAACATTTCCTCGGGACTCTTTTAGCTTTCAAAAATACCATCATTTCTTTACCTCCGGCAGATCCACCATGAATGTTTGAAGAATGCTGTGCTTAATTTCTACCAAAGTAAGAAGACGTTTCCTCTAAATGTTGAAGATGTCAATTCCTTTGCATTTATCATGTGGAATTTTCTTCCATTCTTCACTTACAATAAGGAATTTCCCCCCCCCTTCCCCCATTTTCATTTTTCCTATAGAAGTGAGAATTTTATTTTTGATCCCGGAATCCTCACAATCCAGTGGCAGTTTCAATGAACGTTTCTATTTGCTCTCCCTAAGGACAACTAAATTCAGGGATCGAGTCGAGCTTGCGACTCGGTAATCAAAAACAAGCCGCTTCGTGGGAGTTCACCCCATGCTTATCCTTTTATTTTCTTTTCATTTTCTTTTTATCTTTGTTGCTTCCCCAAGGACAATACCCAATTCGGGGGCGAGTATAGCTTGTACTCGGTTAACAAAAACTAAGCCGTTTTAGAGATGTTTTTGAGCTAACAATGTAAAAGAAGAGAGGAATCTTGTTCTTTTTCGTCTCTTGTTGGTTGTTTGTGATTTTTGTCTAGGTTTTCCGGATTTTGGAAGCTTCATGGTTCAATATTGTGGAAGGACAAAGCAATTCCCACAATTTCCATCGATGGTCTCAATTTTTTTTCATAAATGGAAAACTCTTATCTCTTATCCTTGTCTTTATCGAAACTACATTATTCTTTTGGAAAGACTTAGAATTTTTGTTAAAGATTCCTTTTGACCTTATTTTTAAAACTTTTGAGGACAAAGTTTATTTTAGTATGGGGAAGGCTTCTTCATATTGACTTGCACTTACGCAACTTGTTTGGATCTTTTTGAATTGCCCTTTTTGTGAAAAAAGTGAGAAATTGTTTAACATGTTGCTTACAAGAATAGCTCCAAAAAGAAGCTTAGTATGGAAAAAAAACACATTTTTGGTCTCCGTTGGTGCGAAATAGGAGTTTAATTTGACTTGACGGGTGAAAAATGCCCTAGTAGTTCTTTAACTTACCTTTTGTGGGGCCAAGCTTTCACAAATCCTATTGATCTTTGGATTTTAAAATGTGAAGAACAAGAAATGATGTAGTTAAATATAAGTGTATTTGTTTAAGAAAGGTTTATTTGGAAAACCTAAAGCTTATATGAATGATTTGTGTCTTTTTACTCATAAGCTTCTTAAAAAAAAAAACACACTAATCTTACGTGCTCTTTCTACTTAAACAAAATCAACCAATTGTCTTTAGAAAAGTCTTACATTTTGAAACAAGAATTCATTTTAATATGTAAGTAAGATTTTTGGTTTCAATTTATAAGTTGATTTCCTAAAATGAAATTTTTCCATTCATCAAAAAGATTAATTATAAAAAGAATGCCAATGAAGCATTTCTAATGCAAAAGCATTATTTTTCGTGCCAATGAAGCATTCGAAAAAATAGAAATAATCAAAAGTATATGTGTTTTTAATGTTGGCGTATCCATGTTGAGAGAAAAGACTCGGATGGGGTGCACTAAGGGATAAAAACTATGTACGTAGGATCAAGGTTCGTAGGCATTCATCACTAGGGAGCGCGGCCTAGGTGATGATTGCAACTAAGGGACTTTGGATTCTAGGCTTTGTAGGAAAAGGTGTTGTCGCGATAACCCACAAACGTTAGCAGCGGAGTGGGGGTTCGAACTAAGAACACCGGTTGTTGTTGCGATATCCTATTTGGGAGAAAGGCCTAAGTCGGGTTCACTAAGAACAACATTCTATTGCAAAAGGAAAACACAAATTTATAGTACATGCAAATAAAAAGAATGGTTAAAAATTTCATTTTTCAATCACTTTATCAGTTTTGTTTCCAAATCTCTTTTAGCTTGGGAGTTGGATTCTATCTATGCTTAATAACATTTGAACTTCAAAAGCATATTTGTAAAAGCTTAATGAATTAACATATGAAGCTATAAATGATATGGTTGATTCAAAAGAGTGCAACATCTTAAACTTCATTAATTTTCCCGGGAGTGAAAATAGTTCACAAGTTGTTAAGTATAAGAGTTAATCGTTTGGACTTCTATTGACAATGATCTCGTTTATTAGCTTGTTTAGTCTAGTGAAAAGTCAAGGATGACGATTTTTCCTTCTTCTTTGAGCTCTATTCTCGGGAGTAGCCTATTTCGATGAGCCTAAAAGTTGCAAACTTGCAATGATTGCCATTAACGTGTTTCCAAGAGATTAAATGTTGAGAAAAGTGAAAGTTGATTTTAAAAGGTGATTCATAAAAGGTTTTAAACAAGGGCATTTTGGAAACTTGTTAGTTTACAAAGTGTACACTTGATAACATTGCGTGAGGACACGGCAATCCTTTAGTTTGGGGAATTTTGATATTTGCTTAATTGTATACTAATTTACCCGGGATTTTGCCAAATAAAAGCCAATAAAATGCCAAAAGAATAGAAAATGTGTGCTTTTGTGTCCAATTGTGCAGGAAAGGATTGAAAAGACAAAAAGAAGCAAAAACGATCAAAAATCAACAAGAAACGGGAAAAAGACAAAGAGACAAGAGCAAGAGTGAGAAATCAGCCAGAGATCACAGCCGGATCAGCCCGACACAGTCAAAGAAAGAAATAAAGGAAGTCAAAAGTCAAATTACAAGTCAAAGGGCCAAAGTTGTCAAGTGTTCAAAGATTAGAGGCTTATGTGGAAGATAGAAGTTTCAAGGGCCAAAGTTGCCAAGAGTTAAAAGTGCTTTATAAAGAAGAAAAGAGAAGAAAGCAAACACAAGGGCTGATTTTGCACATCTCCAAACTTGTTTATAACTAGATTGGGCGAATGGAAACGCAGGGGCTCAAAGTGTTAAGTCTCCAAAGATTCAAACAATAAGCGGCTTTCTCGCAACTGCCTAACCTCCTCAACAGAATTTCCCGCGCTTTTCACCCAACAAACCCAACTCCAAATTTCCCACCCCCGCTCCTTTTTAAGCCCTCAATCCGGTTCATACATTCTCACCAATCATAATAAAACACGTGGCAGCAGCTCATTGGCCAGGCCACCTCACTAAACTCATCAAACGGCCACAATTCACTCACAAATGATCAACGGATGAGATTTAAAGGACCATTCTAGAAAACCTTCCCTCTCTTCACTTCTCCTCTATAAATAGCAGCCCTAAGACATCATTTGAGGGGAGTTGTTTTAGTTTTAAAAACTTTACTTTGTAATTTTCATTTTCAAGCAATTTAAGCTTTCACTTTAAGCACTTAAGCTTTTAAGCTCTTGTAATCGTTTCCTTTGAACTTGTACTACTTTAATTCAGCAATACAATTCGTTTTACACATTTATTAAGCTTTTGTTTTCAAGTATAAGTCAAATTTAATCCAAAAAGCTCTAAATAAGCTCGTTTGAGCTTATTAATTCTAATAAGCTAAATTTCAGTAAAACTTTGTGTTTAAGCTTTCATTACATCAGTTTAACTCATTTATATCTTAAAATGATCACTTGAATTCATAAGCTTCAAATTGGAGGTCCACAAGGAGTAATAAGCTCTATCTAGCTTATTGAGCTTTAAGCTCTTTGGTTTAGAGGCTTTGGAAGCCAATAGGTGTAAAATTTGAGCCACTCACTCTACTAGAGTGGCTCTTGTGCTGAGACTCCAATAATTCCAGGTTTAAATTCCTAAAGTCTTAGTTTAGCTTAAATTTAGCTTCTTACAATTGCTTATTTCTATTAAAAGTTTGCTTAATTCTCTGCAATTATGTTTGATTAAGTCTTATAATTAGTTATCTTTAAGGTTTAGTAGAATAAAATTGTGCTAATTCACTCTTTCATATAATCCTGTCCTAGTAGTAATAGATTAAGCTAGTAGAGTAACTAGCCTAATCTCTCTAATAAGCTAGGTGTTTAAGAGCTTAAATAGCTAAGATAGCTCAGATATAGTAAAAGTGGATATAAGGTTTAAGCTGTTTTAGTTTTAAACAAAATTTTAGTGCAAAATAGTTTGACAGCTTTCTATTAAGGGAGTGTTTGGATTAGGCTGTAATTGACTCTTAAAGTCAACTCTACTCTGTCAAAACTTATCATTCAGCTAAGTTAGGTTGTTTAACAAAGTTTTACACAAGTTTTAAAGGTTAGGTTTTAGTTTTACAAAGTGTAGAGTGTAAAATCTTTTTCTAGCACCAGGGCAAATTTCTGTTGAAATAGGTTTAGATTTTAAATTCTTAAGAGCAACTTAGAGTAAAAAGGAGTGTTGTGTGTGTTTAAGTACATTTAGTAATGTGTTAACTCTCAAGTGTCATCATGCATTTGATTACCAGGCCAAGTGCATCAGCATAGGGGTGTATCAGCAACAACCAACAGCATTTTGATTCCTAGCTTAAGTTCCTTATTGAATTGTCATTTTTAGTTAGAATTTTGCAAAAGCTTTTACCTAGGTTAATTCAAAGCAAGTAGCTTAGCTGATTCATAAAATTTCAGCTTATAGGGATTAGAAATAAGCAATTTAGCTCATTATTAAAAAGCTCAAAAACAGTTCATTAAAACTTTGCTCTTTTTAATCTTCATTTTCTTTCTAGTTTTGTTAAGCATAGGTAAATTTTAGTTTAAAAACCTCTAGTACACATCTTAGGCATTAATAAGCATCTTCTGTTTTTAAGTTTCATCAAGAAATAAGCTCACAATAAGCAAAAATCTAAAAAGCTTAGCAAATAAGCACTTTCTGTGACAGTGAACTTACAGCTTATTTTCTAGCTTATTCTTTGGTTAAAAGTCCAAAGTGCTTTTGTTAAAGTTGTTAGAAATAAGCTGTTCTATAACTTTGTAGTTTTAAGTTTTTTCTGAATCTCAATTTTTAAATAAGCAAAATAAGCTGATAGCGTAGGGTCTGTTTGGTAGTTTTCTCATAGTTAAGGGGCACCCGTTTCTATTGTAGTGTAAAATTCCTAATATTAGCCCGCCTACCCTGTAGTTTACTTTCTTTCACTTTTTACCCTGTCTTTCTTAGTTAAATAAAAAAGTTAATATTTTAGTTTTTAGTTTTATATAATTAGGGTTCATATTTTTAATCAATCAAATTAGAGTACAATTAGTTTTTAAAAATTAGGGCTTTTGTTTCTATTAATTTTCTGCACCATTTTAGCATATTAAAACCATTTTTCTATATTTTTCCAGTTAAATTTGTATTTTCTAGCAATTAAAATAGATTTTAGTTATTACTTTTTCTTATAAAAATCATAAAAAATAGAAAAATAGTTGAAAAATTAAAATTCTTTTTGCATTAATTTTCATTTTAAATCTAGTATTTTTGAAAAATAAAAGAAAAATTTTAGTGTTAATTTTTAGAAAAAGTTTATTTTTGTTAATTCATTAAATCTTAGAAAAATCATAAAAAATTCAAAAATTAATAAAAAAATATTTTTCTTTTTTATAAAATTTTCTTTTGTCATTTAGTGTCTAGGAAAAATATAAAATTTAGTGTAGGCTTAATTTTTCTTAAATTTCAGTCTTAGACCCGTTTTACCG
>BQNB010021839.1:0-63733 GCA_026074375.1 Tanacetum coccineum | reverse complement strand
CCACTGAGCCTTTGGAGAAGTCTTAGGATATCAGGAATGAAGACAACATGTCATACCACGCGCGTGGAGCTTGTTTCAATCCATAAAGAGCTTTCTTTAGCTTGTACACGTGATTGGGGTTATCTGGATCCATAAATTCATTTGGTTGGCTAACATAAACCTCTTCCCGTAAATTACCATTTAGAAACGCAGTCTTGACATCCATTTGGTAGATGACCATGTTCTTGTGAGCGGCAAATGCGAGAAAAATCCTTATAGCCAATAATCTTGCAACCGGAGCAAAAGACTCTTCAAAATCAATTCCCTCTTCTTGACGGTAACCACAAGCCACTAATCGAGCCTTGTTCTTTAGAATACCTCCAGTTCATCTAGCTTTACTTTGTAGATCCACTTCAAAGTAATAACCATAACTTTATATGCTCAGGGTACGAGCTCCCATACTTTAAGACGTTCGAACTCATTGAGCTCTTCTTGTATTGCTTCGATCCAGCAGGATTGAGTCAAAGCATATTTATACGTCTTGGGTTCAACAGCAGTGAGAAAAGCATCATAGTAACAGAAAAGAGGTTGCTCATGTAATTGCAGCCTTGTGGAAACTGGTCTATCGAGATCACCAATTATATTTTCAAGTGGGTGATCCTTAGTCCATTTGCTATTATGTTTAGAAATTTAGTGATCCAGATGCACAATTGTATGAATAGAATCCGACGATAAAGATATATCAGACCGGATTTCTGGTATTGGGATACCAAAGTACAGATCATTACCCATGTGTGCAATTTCAATATCATGATTGTCTTCTTCAACATCGTTAGTAATGACGGGAGGTTGAGTTTCGGGTGTTGTTTGAGAGTTACTTGGTGATCGTGCATCTTGGTCAACTGTTGTTGAGGAAGGTGATATGGTTGAGACAGCGGGAACTGGAGCAACTACTTCATCAATTGGAGCAATAACTTTAGGGGCTGGGAGATCAACACTTGGTGGAGGAGTGAGTAATTCATCAAACATCGGTTGAAACAATATATCCCAATCAGTTCTTGAGGGTGGTACAAACGGTGTTAAAGGATGAGGGTTTGGCACAAGTCCTGAACTGATTGTTGCAGGAGTCATTTCATGAAGCGCGGGTCCTGAACTGCTGTGTTCAGAAGCCATCGCAGTCAGCTCATCAAAGTCTGCATGAATTATCTCAGTGATTCATCTGGTACGACGGTTGTAAATTCAAAATGCTTTCTTTGTGGGTGCATAACCAATGAAAATACCAATATCAGCTTTTGGTTGTAATTTACCCAAGTTCTCACTATCATTTGTTGGATAGCAAAGTGCACCAAATACATGGAAGAATGATAAGTCAAGAGGTTTGTCATGTAAAAGCTCATATGGTGTTTTGCCATGTCGAAGACGTATGATGGAACGATTTTGGGTGTAACATGTTGTAGAAACTGCTTCTGCCCATAGGAATAACGAAGCTTTTGCGAAAATTAACATTGTACGGGCAGCTTCAATTAGCGTACGATTACATCTTTCAACGACACCATTTTGCTATGGAGAGCGAGCAACAGATGTTTCATGAGAGATGCCAACCTTCTCATAATATTCACGCAAAGTTTGATTAACAAATTCAGTTCCATTATCTGTTCTGATTCGTCGGACAGGTACTTTAAGTCGCACTTGGATCATCTTGAGAAACTTGATTATGAAATCTAGAGATTTATCTTTTGATCTTAAGCACTTTACCCATGTAAACCGTAAGTAATCATCGACAATGACGAGGATGTAATTCTTTCTATTAACACTAGCGACACGCATTGGGCCACAAAGATCCATGTGCAAAAGATACAGTTTTTCTTGGTTGGTGTCTTCAGATTTAGGTTTGTGGGGTTTCTTCTTGCTTTTACCCATTGAACACGCAGAACACAGATGGTCCTTTTCAAATTTTAGCTTAGGGAGACCTCGAACAAGACAGTATCTAGCTAAATGGTTGATTTCACTAAAGTTCAGATAAGATAAACGTTGATGCCATAGCCATGACTTAGTCTTTGAGGCCTTTGACAAGAGACATATAGGAGAGGACATCATCATATCTCCAAGAGATAAAGTACGATTTTTTCCTCGAGATCCAGTCAATAGATCAACACCTTCTAGATTACGAATGAAGCAGGTGTGTTGACGAAAAGCAACTTCAAGGTTCGAATCACAAAATTGCCCAACGGAGAATAAGTTGTGTTCAAGTCCTTCCAAGTAGTAAACCCTTGAGATCATAACATTCCCAATCTGATAATCACCATATCCTAATATCTTTACCACGTGATCATTTTCGAATTTGACTGTACCCAAAAATTTATTGACGAAATTGGTGAGCTGAGAGCGATCTCCGGTCATATGCTTGGAGCAGCCAGAGTCCAAATACCAAAGAACAATTTAGATGACCTGCATTCATCAAGAGAGAAAGATGGAACATCAGAAACTATGGATCCCCAAGATTTACTGGGTTCCTTCTTGTTAGTAGATATAGATTTAATAATCTTAGGTTTGCTGACGGGAACATTGGTTTTAGATTTCCTAGGTTTCCTTGAGTAAACCAATGTTACTACAAGCTTAGGTGTATCAGTTTCTAGAGCAGTTGGTTTCCTAAGGGGCACTTCAGCAGTTGTGATAATCCTAGTTAAAAGGTACACATTTCTTACTATAGTGAAGGTCTGACTAGTAGGTCTCCAAGTGTATCCAATATTTGTGAACACCTTTCTTGTTGGTTTCCAAACTTTTCTCTTTAAACTTTTCTTAACACTTTTAGATTTAGCACGAGCATTCACATCATTGATAAAATCGTAGAACACACAGATCATTGATTATCTCGAAAGCATGCAACCCTTAACTTAGACACATTGAAGTTTAGAATTCACATTTACTTTGGGAATGCTGCACATTTGAATTCCCGTTTAGGTTCCACGCCTATATTCTTATTTTTAAACTAGTCATGATCTGTCCTAGAAGTGAGCTTCTTACTTTATTCTGCTGAGTACTACTTGTGTTTGTCTGAATCTTATCTTTCTTTGTATTGCCTAAAGGCCTGTGATCTGCTAGCATAGAATTAGATTGGTGTTATTCCGGTAGAAGACAACATTAGGTTTGTTAGAAAACTGGTTTGTTGAAGAAGCATTTTTTGTGTTTGTATTCCTGAGGATGTGACAGGCTCAGAGAATCTAACTCTTTGTCTTTTTCTTTGGTTTACACCACTAATTATCACTTGATGTGTTGATCTTAGGGTGCTAGGTGTGTATGTTTTAGAAGCCACTCTTAAATTGTTGGCTTTACTTACAAGCAGATATCTTAAGGAATTTTAGTTTTAGAGGATTTTGTGCTTTTCCTGTTCAATACTTCCTTAAGAATAACAGATTATTCCTATGTGTGCCTAAGGTAGTCTGAGTGACGCTGTTCTATTTGTTCAAACAATCTAGGGGCTATTGGATTCCACATCATCTTAAGCTTTTTTTAGCAGTAGTGTTTTTGGTGACAACATTATCAGCTAAATTTTTTCTTTAAGTTTTCTTAATTCATTCTTGAGAGCTGTAATGACCAAAACTTTTTTCCTGAAGACTTGCATTTAAATCAAAGATTCTGATAGACTTTTGATTGACTTGATGAATTAAAGCATCACATTGTTTTTTTTGATCGAATACGTGTTGGTTTGATTGAGTCATAAAGTTTCTTGTAGGTCTGTTTCAAATGTTCATTCTCGGTACAAAGATTTGACACCCTATGATTCAATTCAATATTTATCGTTTCAATCTCTTCTATGTCCTTCTTAACCTTATCCTCATTCATATTTCCACTTAAAGATTTAATTCTCTCTTTCAACTTCCTTATGACCATGTCTTTCTCTTGTGACTGAGCTTTCAATTCATTTAATTCAAAATATTGATCAAAATTTGCAGCACTTTGTTTGATAACAGATTGTCTCCTTGAAAAAATTCTTGTTAAGTTTGTGTATCAACTTCTAAAGAGATGCAATGTTTTTTAAGAGTGGTATAACTTCTAGAAAGTTTATCGTAAGTCTCCTTTTCAATGAAATCCTTTTTGTTGAGAAGCTCAGTCTCAAGTTTGTTCCAAGAGTCGTTCGTTCTCGTTCAAAACTTGATTTATTTTAACTTCAAGCATTTTGGACTCTAAACTATGTTGTTCCACAACCTGTTCCATTTGATAAAAGACATTTTGGACTTCAGTAAGTTCATCACTAATATTGCATCGAAGTTGTGAATATGTCCTTCAATACTTTTACAAATGGAATAATTTCATCCCTAAAACAAGATTTTATATGTTCAACCCCCCACGAGCCCTCAGTGATGGCTGTGGCCCTGGTTCTTTCTTTGACAACAATGTCAAAGCCAGCAAGATGGTGTTTAATTTTATTCAAACTCGAATTAACCATGCTGACTTTAGGAAGTTCTTTTGGAACCTCGACTTTGGTGGGTCTACAAGAAGGACTAGGATCTGAAGAATTCATAGAATTCTGAGACCAAAAGGCTTGTTCAGCAGATAATTCAGTTTGTGGAACAAATTGTTTTTCAAAATCTTGAGAAAGTTGGTTGAGAACAGCATAATCAACTGGTGTGGTATTAACTTTCTTTTCTAAAACCATTGGATCCTGTTGTTTTAAAAGCATTTTTGAACGACTCTCTTCGGAAAGCATAAGTGTCTCTTCGGAGTCAAGAATTATGATAGCACAAGTGTTCTTAATAATATTACCATCATAAAGCTTTGGTTCCAACTGCTGAGCTTTCTTCAGATAGAAAGAATTTTGAAAACCTAGAGCTTGTTTAGTGGTATGATCATAGAAAAACTGTGGTTTTGTCAACATATGAACAGTTTGTGCGGATTGATCTCTTTTATAAACACTATTATCTAGCTGTTTGATCTTTTTTTCTAAAGCAATTTCTCTGTCAATGTTTGATTCTTAGAATCTAACACACGTAAAATATATAACATAATACTATGGAAAATTACCAATTTACCCTTGAGGACAAAGGTAAAAAGGAAATTCTTCAAAATATATATAATATAATACGTATATTAACCGGTAAGTGATTACCGGGTCGTATCCCAAAGAAATGTGAATTGATACCCTTGATTCAGTTTGGACAATGTTATGAATGATTTTCAACTTTTTGATTGATTTTCTACGACTAAAGACAATTAAAACAATTAAATGCAAGTAAAATAACTAAACACGCGGACGAAAAACGGAAATGACAAAATAAACCCTAATTAGCACACATTACTTAGTATTATTGGATATTAATAATTATTCTATGAGTTAAAAATAAAGGGATTTGCAAACTTGAAAACTTACAATAAAATTTGAAAAAAATCAACAAAAAGAATAATGGGAATTGACACCGTCCCGAAAGCTAAAATGCTCAAAAATAAACTTACAAGAGTCAAACTAATTTTCCTACGTTCTTAATGATAAAAGAAAATTTCTAACAAAGATTTATATTTTTTTTGATTATTTTTCTATTTTTTATGATTTTTAAAGTTTTTAATGAAAATAAAATTTTTAAAATACTAAACATAATATAAAAATTCTAGAAAAATTACAGAAAATAGCTAAGACTAATTAAATCCTAGGAAAAATAAGCCCGATGTCACAGCTTATTAAATATGCTGCGAAATAAGCTTTAACAGCTTATTAGGCTTATAAAGCTAAAAAGTGCATAAAAGATTACTTGTGCAAGGGTCTTATGAAACAAGACACCTGGCGCAGCGGTAGGAGTGGTGTGTTGTAATTTATAAAAGGTTGAGGGTGTTGAGGTTGGGGGTTCGAGTCTTGCTCACCCCGACTTCCATTCCCTTTTTCTGCTTTTATAATATAACTTTAAAGAACAAAAGTTGAAGAGACAATTTTTTAATAAGCAAACATAATTAAAGAAACTATAGCTCAATCTCAAAATTACGCTGCCTAAAAGCTTTTTAAAAAGCTGATTAAAAAAAGAAGCTTTTGAAAGCCTAAAGTACTTTCACTTAAAAGCTTGCACACTACTCAAAATTAAGTCAAAATAAAATCTAAAAGCTGCTGCTAAAAAGCTTAAGATGTGCCGACGTAATTTTGATCAGCTAGTGTCCTAATAGATACACACTGAAAGAATTACTATCTCTTTCTGATCAAACTGCTAATCTGAATCTTCACTCTAAAAGACAAGATCAATAAGATAGAATGCACAATAAGCTTAAGACAGAGCCTGAGGCTTTTGAAATACTAATAACGTCACTTATGTGGCTAAAAATATTAATGCATTTAGATCAATTCCTATAAGCTAAAATTCTAAATTTAGAAACTAAGAACTAGTTACTACTGTTTTTGGCTTTTTGAGGTTTTTCTTATGAACTTTAGAAGCTAATGTACCCTATTAGACAAGCTAGAAATTTTAAAATAAGACTTAATCTGTATTAACCTATATCTAATCTATAAACTTACTAAATTTTAAAACCTAAATCCTACTTGAGCTAGCTTAAATGCTAATGAAAAAGGTAAACATAGTAACTGTTGTTACTACTGTGATGCAATTGACCAAGGCCCAAAAAAAACTAATTTGCAGGTACCTTTAAGGTAAACCTGCATATATACTCAAAGAGAGTGTGTCTCTAAACTCTATTCAAGCAGAAAAAACCAAGTTACAAGGCTTGTTCAAAAAATTCAAAAATCTAGAAGAGAAAATTCTCCCCCTGGGCAAGAAATAAGAATTTTTAAACCTTACATGCTAATTGTTGAAATCTAATCTTTCCGAAACTCCTTTCACAACTATTTTAAAAATGAAACTGAAACTGGTCTCAAGTAAATAGCATAATTCACCTTTAAAACTTTTAGAGGTCATAAATGCACTACACCAATTCACTCTTTAATCTTTGACAGATTTCATTTAAGCTTGAAAATTTAAATTTTAGTTAATTAAACCTTAATACCAGATAGCAATTAGCTTATGACTAACCTAATGAGCTTATATTAATAAGCTAATAAGCAAGAAACACAGATCTAAGCACTAAGCTAATTATTTTTTTGTTTTTATGATTTATAAGACAAAATGAGAAAAACTAAAATCTAAGCTACTTTAGACTAGAAAAAGTAGCAAAAGTCTGATCAATATCATAATGCACAACATATTTAACTTAAATTATGCAAATAAGCAAATTTATCTAAGTATAAAAACAAGTTAAATAAGAGAGACTTACACATTGATCCTTAGCTAAACAAAGGATTAATGAGCTAAAAGAGCTTATCAACAGCTCTAGCTTATTAATGATAAGCTAGTAAAAGTCCTTGGAAGCTCTTCCATTGTTAGCTTCCCTTCCCAAAAGCTCAAAAGTTCAATAATCCAAGGTTTTAAACTGATTTTATATATTTAAGTATGTTAACGGCTTAGTTAAACTAATCTTTGCTTAGAGACTAAGAGAGCGTGTAGAGATCTTATCAAAGCTTATGGAACAGCAACATCAATATTCTAAAAGAGATAGAGCTTATAAGTGAGAAAAATAGGCTTACTAAAAACTAAATTGAGATTTTTTAATATTCAAAACAGATTACAATCCTTTATAAAAATGACTACAAGAGCTTGAAAAAGTAAAATTACATTTAAAAAAAAACTACATAAGCTATTTTACTAAGAAAAATTACAAGGGAAAAGATCCTTGTGTGTGAGTGAGGAGCTCGTATTTATAGCCACCAGGGAAGCTTCTAGGTCTAAATTCAGTTATACCTCCTCTCAATCTTGTTGGTACAATCTTCCAACACACTTTTTACAAAAGTGAGCTTCACCCCTCCATGGAAGTATGGAGGGGGTATTTATAGTCCCGGGCTTGACTAGCTAAACTAACCCGACATGACTATAAATGATAAATGTAATTTCGGATTAGTCAACATATTTTAGGGCTAACAGTGTGTTTTCTTCAATCCACGCGTGTCATTCCCTTTTGGGTTTTGGCCAATGAGAATGAGAGATGATGTAATACTTTGCCAATGTGTACTTAGCCACTTGAATTACCCTTCCATGCCCTTAATTTGCACTTGCCCCTTGATTTTGACCTCGTGGTAAAAGGAAGAAGATGATGAATAGTAGAAACTACTTTTCTCCCGCCTTTTCTTTAATAAAGGGTGTTTGACTTCGTTGACCCGGGTTATAATTTTTGGGCTTATAAGGGTTTTGGGCCAGGGCTTGGATTTATGTTATAAGAAATTAACGGTTTTTAACTCTTAAAAACAAGAGTTAACACCGTTAGGGTTTAAGGACTCTTTTTGCAATTTGGTTAATTATGAGGGACTGGTTTGGTAATTTTGGATTTTGTCTTTTTGTGTTGACCATGTTTGACTAAAGGTTGACTTGAGTTGATCACTGTTGACTTTTGATAGCATTCTCTCGGCTCTTTGTGTGGTCTTCCATTCCTGTGTCCGTGATTGTCCGGTTTTGACCATTTTCTTGAGATTTTTGCAATATCCGTACCTACACAATCACAAAGACAAAACAAGCAATATTCAAGCATTTAAAGTACAATTTTGTCTTTTTAGGGCCATTTTTGATATAAAACGAATATGTGTTTTCACACATATCAAAATTTCCCAAACTAAGCGATTGCGTGTCCTCACGCAATGTTATATGCCTTATAACCAAATACCTTAAAACTTTCACAACTAAACCTTTGAAAAGTAGCAAAGACTTTTGTGGAAAAATTAAGAAATCACAAGTTATAAAACACCCCTTTTTCTAAAACTTTTTCAATATATATATTTTTTATAGATATAAACTAATAATATTTCGACTTTCATTATTTCCATAATTATTAGGGATCATAGAACAAAATGCATTTCGATCTGAGAATGCCCCAAAAAGGATAAATTCATCGTTTCTGACTTTTCACTTATCCAAACCATGCTTAAAACAAAATCACAGCTAAATATCAGTAAAGATGCTAACACTACTTATATTTGCAACTTGTGAACTTTTCTCTCCCGACATTTATTATATCTTAAGTGAATGTGCTATTATGAATTTCAACCATGGATCAACTTTTTACAACATACTATGCTTCACGTTCCGCCTTAGAATAATGAGTTTGAAGGCGAGATCATCCCATGTAGCGACTTTCGTCTTGGTACATCCCAACCTTGTGGCTAAGTGACCAGGCTTTTGACACCCCACAGAGACTAGTATCGGGACTCACGGACCTTAGGTTTCAAAAACTCTAAGGTTTCCCGGATATTCATAGCTTATAAAATTGAGTAGTCAAAGTGCAAAAGCATATTTGAATTTAACAAAAAGAAGTCAATTTATTAATTAAATTTAACTATTTAGACATTTATGCAATTGTAAACCTCGACCTTTTAGAAGGCTGCAACATCGGTTGTGAGCCGGCAAGATGCAGCAAACTTTTTTCAGTCTCGGATCTTTATTCTAACTATGGGCTTTCTTTAGAAGACTACAACATCGGTTGTGAGCCGGCAAGAGGTAGTAAACTTTTATCAACCCACAGCTTTTATTATTATATTTATTTTTTATCATTTTATCATCATTTTTTTATAGAAGACTTCTTTTTGAAAAATTCAAGTATAAATTTAAACTAAGACTAAAATTTTTGCTATATATTACATAAAAAATTGTTGATTTAAGTTTAATCTCCAAAAATAGCACGTATATTAATCCGGTTAAGAGCTTATGGGAGAAAAAGCAACAAGTTACATACATGAGCTCTTAAGATTTCCAAATAATCCTTGTTTAGCATCCTACTCATACTTAACTCTATCATTTTTTGTTCTTCGCGAATTAGCGAACGCTTAGCCTAAAAGTTAAGGAACAAGCTAGAGCTCAACACGCTCGATCAGGTCAAAATTTACTCTTATTCTTACCCAGCAAGAAAGTCAAAATTGTGACAAAAAAAAAACTTATTTTATTTTTTATATTTTTCTAAAAATAAAACTTAAAATTTTTTGAAATTTTTGCTATTTTTTGTGGGAAAACGGGGTATGTGAGAACAAAACAATAAGTAGGTAACATCAAATCGATAGATTCCCTCCCCAAACTAACACGAAACATTGTCCTCAATGTTTAAGGCGGGTCTCTACGCAAATCTAAGCCGTTTATTAATTATGCAAAGATAAACGTGAATTGATAAGATGAAAGGATATCGGATTTCCCCAAACTAATTGCAAGCAAAGGCTAGGAAGCTTGAGTGAATCGGGACACAACACCGAACATGAGAGTCTTTAGAAAAGGTGGGTCTATCCTGCAAACAATCACAAGCACAAACAACAAACACAAAGAAACGAAAATACAAAGCCACCTCACGAACACATTAGAAATTAAAAAGAAAAATAGAAACATGGAATAAGCATGGGTGCCTCCCACGAAGCGCTTTGTTTTTGGTAACCGAGTCTACATCAATCTTGACTTGATCCTTGAAATCTTATTCGTCCTTAGGAGAGCAAATGGAACTGTCTTAAGAGAAAAATGAAAGAGAGATGGCATGCCGGTCAAAAATAGTATCCTCACTCCTGAGAGAGAGAATAACAGGAGAATCCTTGGGGTAGGTGAAAAATAGGAGAAAAGTCCAAATGACAAATGTGAAGGAATTAACATCTTCAACATTTAGAGATAAAACAATTTCTTCATCATTCTTCATGGCCGTATCGGGCTCAATATTTAAGCAAATGTCCGGTGGTTCCGGCGGAGGACGAGGAGATGATGGGTTGTCTTGATGATCAAGGTTAGGTAACTCATTATCTTCATCTTCGGAATCATCATTCTCAACACCTGGTGGAATTAAATCATCTGGAACAAGGAATATATCGATCTCTTCTTGAACGGGGTCACTATCCTCAATGGGAACAAGAGATACGGAAAGAGACTCGATAATTAAATTCGGATTAGCATGAACATTTTCCTGTGACCGGGAAGTTAAAATCTCACAAAGCAAAGTCATACGACTAAGATATTCCTCATGCTCTCTAGCAATCCTTGAAGGAAGTGTCAAAAGTTCACCGATGAACTCATGGTGAAGAGGATCATTCCTTGGAGAAAAAGTAATCGAAGTATTATGGATGGATTCATCTTGTTTTGGTTCATGATCGAGAATCACTTTGGGAGCGAGATTATGGGTGGTATCATCACTAAGTAGATTCTCAAGAAAAGTTACGTCTCCTTCTGAATCGAAATATCCTTCCTCAAAATTAGAAGAAACTTCCATGGCTAGAAAAGCATCGATCTCATCAATTTCGTCCTATGAATCAAAACACTCAACCTTATCGGACAAAGGCGTGTTAAGTAAAATTGACTCATCAAAATCTAAGACGTTGGAGTTCTTGTTTTCAACATCTTCATCAATCTTGTTAAAGAGAGGATTTACGTTGCTAGAGGTGAAGTTATCATCAAATTCGAAAAGAGGGTTTGAATAAACTTGAAAATTTTCTTCATGACCACCTTTTTTAAGAAGAGTAAGTTCATCGGTGAACTCCTCAAGAATTTCACTAGTCTTCACCAGAGAAGAACTAGGAGGAAGAGCATCGGAATGATTAGTGGTACTGCCACTAAATGGCTCATCTTTTGACATGATAGAAATAGCATGAGCAAACTGCTTATTCTTGCTTTTCTCAGTTTTTTCAACATAAAAGATAAGTTCATCACTTCCTACTCTTAAAGTTAATTTTTCCTCATATAGATCAATGAGAGCTTTTGCGGTGCGAAGGAAAGGTCTCCCTAAAATAATAGGCACTCTCGGGTCTGGTTCAAAATTAACCACAACAAAATCAGCAAGAAAAGTGAAACCATCAACTCTAACTACAACATCCTCGGCTATACCCATTGGGTGCGTAACGGAACGGTTAGCAAGCTCGAGTGTCATTCGGGTGGGCTTCAAAGCTCCAAGCCCAAGTTGCTTGTAGATAGAATGAGGCAAAAGATTTATGCTAGCTCCGGAATCGGCTAAAGCATTAGTCCTATCAAGTTCTTGTAGAGCACACGGAATAAGAAATTTTCCGGGATCTTCGAGTTTCTCGGGAACTTTGTTCAAGATGATGGCAGAACATTCAGCATTTACGGTTGTGATGGCGATTTCCTCAAGTTTCTCTTTGTTTCTCAATAAAGTGCTTAACCATTTGTTGAATTTCGGCATTTCGATGAGAGCATCTTTTAAACCAATTTCTAAACGGAGTTGTTTAAACAACTTCATAAACCTGCTCTGCTGAGCACTGGGTTTATCTTTCTCTCTTACTTTCATCCTCTCGGGGTATGGAAGTTTAGGTTGATATGAATTAGGCTCTGGAGAATTTGGCTCTTGAACAGTTTTCTTAGCCTTTGGTTTTGGAATTTCAATAAAAATGGAATCATGATCCTCCGGAGGTGGGACTTGTGCGGTATTTTCTGAACTTGGTTTTTGCACTTTGTCCATTGACGTCTCCGGGTTTTGTTCGGGTTCCTTTAGAGGAGTAGAAACAACGGGTGTAGGAACAAGAGGAGTCGAAGGTCCTTCACAAGTTTTACCACTTCGTGTGGTAATAGCATTGACATGCTCACGAGGGTTAGTTACGGTTTGACTTGGTAGAGTTCCTGAATTCGAAGATGAAGCGGTGTTGGAAGTTATGAACTTAGAAAGCATTTTCGTTAAATTTGTCATCTGGTTTTGTAAACCCTGGCCTTGATTTTGCATATTCCGTAACACAGCATCATTAGCCTTGACATAATTCTCAAAATCGGTCTTTGAAACGCCTTGCATTTGTTGAGTAGGAGCTTGATAAACTGGTGGTTGATTAGTTGGAGGTTGGTAAACTTGCCCTTGATTGAAGTTACTTCCACGCCTAGACATAGTTTCCAAAATCAATTCCTTTTAAAAGCCCATGCATTTGTTGAAGTTAGGAGTTGATAACCTGGTGGTTTAGAATTCGATGGAGGTATGGTAAAAACTTGTCCTTGGTTGAAGTTACTTCCAAAACGGTTTTGATTGAAATTGGTTCCTCCTCGAATTTGGTTTGAAATTTTAATTCATTAGAAATTTGGATTGAAACCGTTTATTGATTGTTTTGATATCGAGGAAAAACTGAGGTCGGATTTGGAGTTTGAAAACCATATCGTAGTCAAAGATGTTGGAATTTCCTTGATTAAAATTGGCTGCAGCAGCTTGTGAAACCTACTTTTGAATGTTGTCTTGATAAACATTGTCATCGGTGGCTGGACAGTTTTTATAAGAGTAAGCACCTCCACAAGTTACACAACTCTGCTCGACTCTGCTTTTAACGGTAGTAGGAGTATTGTCCTTTTTTTTATGACGATAAGCATAGTCTTCAACAAATTCTTAAGTTTATAGACTTCGGGTTTTAAGAGCAGTCAACACTGGAGAAGAATAATGTTCCTGGAGTAGTTGAATTACCCGAACTTCTTACTTTAGGCACACGTCCTCTGTTGCCTTTTTCATGAATTCCGAAGCGAATATTTTACTTTTCGATAAATCTCAAGCATTCAGCCCGAGGCTCTATCTATATATCCAAGAAAGTTTCCCCATACCCCCTAGCAAGCAGAATTCAACGAGTCTTGATCATAGCATTTAAAGCTATTGAGTAAAACATATCCAACTGATGGTAGTTATGAAAATATCCGTGATGCGGGCATGCCTCGAAGAAGGACATTAAATCGATCCAAGCTCATAAAATGATTCGTCAAAATCTTTGGTTGAAATCTTGTGCATGTCGTTACGGCGGATGTTGTTTGTTTTTGAAGAGGAAAGAATTGATTAATGAATTTGAAACAAATCAATCCCGAAGTTTACAATTTGATCGCGGAGGTAGTTTTTCATAAGCCATATCCGTCTGAACCTTCAAAGAGAAAACCGGAAAAAGCATAATCTTACGGACGACTCGGGATATTTAGGAGAATCTCATGTTGAAGAATCTTATTAACATAACAGATGTGAGCATTGATCCTCGTTATCATGTCCAAAAAACTAATTGTTAGAACAAGATGATTTAAACCATGCTTTAAACTCAAAGTTAGCATTGATTTTCAGGAATTACAATGCATCCTTATAAACCCCCTGCGTGGGTGCTTGAGCAATAGTGCCATAGCCGAGTCCAGGTTATCACCATCGAAATTAATGAGATTTAACGTAAAGGTACTTCTAACTGAAATGGTTGAAACAACAGCACCGTTGGCTTTTGTTGTGATGGTTACTGTTCGGGTTTTGAGAACGAGTCGCATGCACAATAGAAAAAGAAAATATAAACCTAATTTCTTTATTTTTATTTTTTATTTTTTAAAAACAAAACTAAATTAACGGATAACGTAGATGACAACAAACATAAACCAAATAAATCAATTTTACTTCACGGTTTCTTAAAAATTCTTTACTTTTTAAAGTGTGAGCCTATTTCGTAAATGACACAAATGGTACGTTTTAAAAATCTATGATTTTTCGAGATGGGAACTTATTATGGATAATACCTCAATGAAGGTTATTAATTTTGTTGGTGTTCTTTTACCAACTTTGTTTATTTTTTAAATTGAACGAGAAAATATTTTTGTATTTTTGTTTTTAAACTTCTATTTATACTAAAAAGAAAAATATTTTTTTACCTTTTTATATATTTTTTTTATTTTTAATTTTCTTAAAAACGTAACTTTCAAAAACGAAAGGTTCTTCAAAACACAATCAACAAACTTCAAACGAGAGAATTATAACACAAATCCCCGCCAAACTAACACAGACGCCCAAAATTGGATTATCGCTTATAAATATATAATAGTATAATACTAGGAAAATTACAAATTACTTCTTGAGAGGACAAAGGCAAAAAAGAAAATTCTTTCTTTCTATTCCCTTTCAAAATATATATCATATAATATAATATGTATGATAACCGGGAAGTATGATTCCCCATGTCGTTTTCCCCAATGATTTGTAAAATTGTAACCACGTATTTTGTTTCGGAACAAAGATTATGAATGGTGGAAATAAAAGTTTGAATTTAATTAACTACTTTTACAATTAAAAATAACAAATGGAAAACAATTTCCGCACGAAAACAATAACGGGAACGAAGTAAACACGACAAATAAGCAACTATGCTAAATTTTAAGCCTATGAATGCAAATTTAAAATCTAAACCTAAATTAAGACAAAGAAAAAATTTAAGATAAAGAATTTTTTTTTATGAATTAAAAGCTAATTTAATGATTAAAAATCCTAAAAAATAACAGATTAATTTCTGAAAAATTCTAAAAAAATGATTTTAAACAAATTATAAAGGAAAATGAGCAGATTATAAAAAAGAACATAAGCTTACAAAAACAAAGCAGTACTAACTTGAGAGTTATACTTGCAACTATGTTAAAATATATAAATCAGCTTAAATGAAGCCTACAGTACTAACTTTACAAAATTTAGTACTGCTAGCTTTAGATTAAAGTCTGCTAAAATTTTAAAACTAAATAAGCTAAAAGCTAAGAACAATAATCAGCTTTTAAAGACTGGAGAAATATCCTAAAAGCTTTTTAGAGAATAACTAAGAACTAATAAGCGCTAAATCTTCTAATAAGCTTCCAAACATTACAAACTTAAAGTTATACAGCCTAAACTTAACTTAAAACTGAAAAAACAAAAGCAATGTTGCAACAGCAAGCTTAAGTTTAAGATGACAAAATCCGCTAGAATTTTAAAATTAAATTGAAATATGAAACCTAAGCTATTTATATGAAATCAAACACTAAAACATATTTATCCTAACTTCAAAAGAAATTGAAAATGTCGTTTTAACTAAAATGACAGCATGCACTGTTTAAAAAACCTTTGAAACCATAACTTTTTAAAACCATTAATGCAACCTTAAGAAACCATTTTTAAGGAACACTCAATTACCCCCATCCTAATAATAATTCAAGCAATGAATAATCATAAAAAATATTTAACATCTGAATGCAAAAGAGACTTAACAGTTTTGGACTAATAATTAAGTATAACAAAATGGAAAAATCTCAATTTTACTCTAACCTAACATATTGAAAACATCTTAAACACACTTATGATAGAAACTAAAAACAAATCCTAAGACAAAAAAGCTATCCAGCAGTACGAACCTAAGGTTAGGTACTGCAATGCTAAAACACCCCTTTAAAACAATACTCAAGTTCAAATTAGCTTATGAAAATGAATTTTAAGAGCTTAAATTCTGAAAACCAACCCGAATTTAATAATTAGATTAAAACCACCTTAAAAAGCATGAAACTAAAGTAAATAAGCTAGAAAACAATAAGCTATAAGCTTATGCTAAAGAATATTTGGAATTTTTTAATGATTGTTAGGAAAATTCAGAAAAACTAAGATCTAAACTACAAGATCTAAAAACAGATGAGCAAACAAGTATAAATAAGCACAATTAAACATTAATAAGAACAAATAGAGCCAAGAGTTATAGCAGAAAATAAGCATTGCAACTTATTATATAATAATATGAATTAAAAGAGAACTTACAGAAACCTTACTAACATAGACAATAATGCTCAAAGAGCTTTATCTACTACTCAGCTATATCTTATGGATGAAGCTAGTAAAGACCTTGGAACTCATCCAGGCAGCTTCCCTTCCATAACTTTCTTTTTCTAAATAATCAAAGGTGAGTTAAGACTGCATTTAAGATTAATTGATTATAATGGACTGAGAATAAACTCATCACAAATCTTTATAGACTTGTGAAGCTATAAAGAAGTACTTATGAAATAGTAGCGTTATGAGTAAACACCACTTATGAAAAAATTGAAATAAGGATTAGATTAAAACTCAAATTGGATTACAATGCCTTAAAAACAAAAGTTCCAAATATTCAACAAGATAAAATTACATTTTTAAGATAAAATGCATAAGCAACACTAAATTAAGCTAAAAAATCTAAAAGCCTAAAACGTCGATACGTGTGTGTGAGTGATTGGCTAAATATAGCCTGTCTCTGGAAGCATTCAGTTACATATCCAGATCCTCTTGAATCAATCTAACTAGCCCTTCAAATCATCTCTCATCATTGGATTCCTCACACTTGACCCTTGGTGATAGATTTTAAGCACAACGGGATTGCCAGCATGGTAAATACCGTGATGTGACACCTTTGTTTACTTCCTGAGAGTACCTTAAAGTCCAAATCCTAACATTCCCTTCGCTCCTTATCATCCAACTTGCAATACTTTGTTGGGAGATCAGACCAATCGGGGCGTTTTTGATGATAGTATTACCCTGCCACATTTGTACTTTAATCACCCAGAATTGTCTTATTACATGTCCCTCAATTGACGTTTTGCCCCTTTGATTTTATCCCTTGGGTGACTGAGGGAGACGGAGAACAGTATAACTACTTTCCTGCACATTTTTAACTGAAGAGGTCAAAAGGGTTGATTTGAACTATTTGTTGTTGAACCCCTAGTGGGGTGTCACCAGGATTTATAATTATTTGGGCTTGGGTCGGGGTTGTGGATTGGATTTGTGTTATAGAGAAATAAACGGTGTTAACTTTTTAAGTTATAAAAGTTAGACCCGATTAGGATTTTTTTTTTATAGGGATTATTTTTGTTAACTTTGCGAGGACGGGATTGGTATTTTTGTGATTTTTGTCTTGTTATGACTTTGACTTTAGTTGACTGAGAGTTGACTTTTTGACTTTGATAGCTTCTTCCTGGCTTTTTGCGTGCTCTTCCGTTCTTGTGTTCGTGTATGCCCGGTTTTAACCATTTTCTTTCCCTTGTGGTTTTTTGCTTTATCCGTAACCTGCACATACAAAACCATAAAAACAAAATCATATCTTTGCTATTTTGATTATGTTTTTGATCGTTTAATTGGTTTTATTTTGATAAAAATAATGGAATATTGTTTTCACACCCAAAATATCCATATATTTGACTACAAATCCTTAATGAACCAGTTATTTCCTAATAATATTTCGACATGTACACGTCCTGAGAGACCCTAGACTTACACGTTTGGACATTCAGGCCACAATTAAGACATGTGGTCCTGGTTTAAACACAACCCGTGACTTAGCAGGTTAGTCAAACCTATATGTTGACTTATATGTAGTTGCAATGTACGGTTTTAATGTGATTTATGTGTATGGTGTTTATTTATGTGTTTATGAGGTATTGGTATTCCATTTAGAGTGAGATCATCCCAATAAGATTAGAATGATGGTGAAAAATTGATGAATTCCTTTCGTTCACTTGAAGTAGACAAGGAGAATAATTATCGTGAATTTTAAATGTTTTGCTTAAATGTGTAATATTTAAACGTATATGTATTTTTGTGTTAGAGATTTAAGATATGTTTAGGTTATTAAAGGTTAAGTTAAAGAGAAATAAGTTTGTTTAAAATAGAAGTTTCTGTTAAACGTTCTATTTGTTAGAAAAGTAAATTTGAACTGAAAAGTTATTTTTAGAAAGTAATTTTTAAAGCAAAATGTTGAACAAAATTAGTACAGATTATTTAATAAAACTTAAGATAAAGAATAATTAATTAAATAAAAAAAAGAAAAAAAATTAATTTTTTTTTGGCATGAATAGTAAAATCCGGATTTTGGAAAATAAAAAGGAAAAAAAAAGAAAAGAAAAAGAATTAAAATACTAATCTTAATCTAATTAACTAGTTAAGAGTTCGTTTAGATTCACCTAGAATCCTAATAACAAGATTAAATCCCCCCCCGCTTCCCCCCTCCCATACCTAAAAGACGACCGGGGGCCACAAGGATGGAGAAAAAAGAAGACAAAATTTTTAGGGTTTCGCATTAAGGTACGATCATTTGTTAATCTAGTTCTTTATTTTTCAAGTAACTTAAGTTATGAGGATTAGGGTCATGTAGGATCTGTAAATTTTAAGTATTTATGTTTAAAAATCGTATTTATAAAGGTTAATGAAGTTAACCATGTGAGATTAGGTTTTAGGTTTAGTAAAAATTCGGAGTTAAATTTGTTGGCAGTTTGAAGGGTCAACTTGCGAGGGTCCATAAAATTGGATCATCCCGAATAGCATATAATGATTTTCCAAAAGCTTAAATTATCTACAAAGATACTAATTTTCAAACCCCATAGGTTTCAAGAATTAAAAGTGAGTGGGAAAAATGAATATAAATAAATCAAACAATATTCGTTGTCAAGTGGCTGGTAATTTAGGGTCAATTTAGGTCAAGGTTGTGTGGAAGTGAAAAACCCTATTTAAAATTTTAATTATACCTTAGACCGTCTACAGTAAGTTGATTATTATGTGTCTATATAAATATCCACCAAAGGAATTTAATTCAATTTCGAAGTCAAAGTATGATTTATAAAACCCCCTAAACGTTTAGTGCGCAATCAGACCCCGAAATGGGACTGTTTTGGAGTTTGATTTTCTTAGAGTAACTTGAGTATGTAATTGACACTTGGGAAAGCAATATGGTAGTTAGTAAACACAATAATGAATATGTGCGAATTTTGGTTAGAATTATGGGAATTTAAAGTGGTGCGTTAGGGCACACAATGAGAGTAAAATTCCTGCATAAAAAAACCAAAAAGTTCAAAGAGTACCATTTAAGTATAAAATGAAATATGTAAAATAGGTAAAGGTTTTAAATGAATATTAGGACTATGATAGATATCCTAGGTATCCATTAAAGTTGAGTTACATCATTGGTTAGAATGTCTACTTGATGTACTAATAATGTGGTATAAAAACAGTTTAGATAGTTCGGTGAGATTTTTGTAAAAGTTTTGATTAGATCTTTTTGGAAGCTACCAAACAGGTGAGGTTGACATATTCCCTTTTTTTTTAACATTAGTTTTTAAATGTTGGATTGGGAAATGATGCTTGTGTTAAAATATTTTAAATTACTTGATTGATATGTTTTAAATGTGCTTGGGACATTATGTGCTTTGTTGTGTATATTATTATGTGCTATTGAAATTGGATCGGAGGGGTAAAACGCTACCCATTGGATCGGGGTACCGTTTCCAACATATTTGGGGTCCCAGCCTAAGTAAAAAGTTCCAGCTGGTAGAACTTTTAGGTGCTAATGACATATGATAAAGGGGGTAACGTTCCTAACCTACCCATTATTGTAATGATTGTTCGGGGTAATGATCCTACCTAGTTGTTGTGATGTGGTACGCTCCATGGCTGTGTGAACAATTGGAGTCGTTACTACTGGATGTGGGACACGTTCCGTTCCCAATTGTGTGTTTAACTGCATATAATAGTCTAATTGTGTTTTAATGATCACAGTAATTATGGTCTAAAACCTTTATTGTGTGTCCTAAACTATGACTCTCACCACGATAGTTGTTGACGTTTTTAAGCAATCAATTTCAGTGAGCTTAATGGTGCTAATGATAGAACGAAGTAGCTAGAAGAGACCGTAGGAAGCTTGGAGTAATTTAAGCTTTCCTGTTTGAAATAGTTGGTTTATGTTTTTGCATGTCATTTTAATGAGAGACCTCTTTCCTTCCTCATATAATAAAGACCACCCATTAGGTTTTTGGTTATTGTTTTGACACTTTGGTGTCTTTGCAATTACTTTAGTTTTCAATTATTATTCTCTATATAGACACATGATGTTTGTGATGATATCCATTTCTTGTTAACCTCCTCGCGATTCCGCCTTGGCGGGTGGTCCAATTTGGTATCAAAGCCAGGTTATAGAGAACTAGGTGGTTGAGCCTAGTCTATAGCTTAAGGGTCCCTCATATAGTTGCATTTTAAGGCATAAGTGTCGTGTTACATATAAACCGTATTTCTTTCACCTCTAGGCGTTAAAAAAAGCTTTGAAATTCTTCCTATTTTGAATTTACTACTATATAAATAGAAATATATACTTTTTCAATATGGATCAATAGTATATACCTCCTTTGTAATTATTTTAGTAGTCATGTCTTTTCCCCTACCCTAGGAGGTATCATAGGAGATTGTTTACCTTACTGACCCCCGCCAGAGTTGGGGACTTTTAAGAGAGAAAAGCAAACCCAAGCGAGGTCCCAACATAATTTTATTTCGTTTTTCCCCTACCTCATGCGTTATGCTATACTCGATAATTGCTTTTTATATTTTGGGTCTCGATGTGGACTTCTTTTTTTTTCGTATGTTTCGATTGGGATTTTATGGTTTCGACAGATGGATTCTCAGTTTGCGTTATATATGATTATTATTAAAGTGCTATGTGGTAGATGTGTGTTATCATTGAGAGTGCGGAACTTAAGTAAAGTACAACGTGTGGCAAAATGTTCAATTCTAAATTATGGTCGCAACATAATTATAAACGGCAACACACACGTGACATGTGGACTTTGCTTGCATTAACCATTGTTGCTTATGTATATTATGTAAGGATGTAAGTCTAGATAATTTGTATAGATTGTAGTGTAAGATTTGAAGTGAGATCCGATAAGGGATGGTTGTATGGTTAGAGAATTCACTCTTAACCAATCAGACATTATATTAGTTTGGGTTTGCTAGATTGGTAAGGTTCCCTTCCATCTTATCGTTTGTGGATACATCAGATACTGTATAACTTGTTTGCAATGTCATCTGCTGAATCTTAAGTTGGTTCGTTAGCTCTGGTTTCGTGGAGATATCCAATATTCGTGTTGGATATTATATGGTGTTATCCATAGAACTGTGTTCAATTGTTCTACACGTTCGGCGTTTTGATTATTCTTCCTTTGTCTAAAGGTAACGATACTTTTTTGGTTTGGTTCTCTAAGACCGTTGGTATGGAATGAGTCTTTATTAGTTTGTTTAATTTAAAAAGAGTTCCTGTCGTGTTTCGTTTTCAAGTAAATTAACATTTGGTAATTGGAATCCTTATAAGTTATTTTGGGAGGTCCCTTCTATTTTGCTATCATGATTGTCTTTTGTTGGCGATCATAAAATTCCTTTTTCAAGGTAATTTTGATTGTAGTCAATATCATATCGTTTTAGCTTGAAAAAAAAAAAAGAAAACTTCCTTTTAAAAAAAAATTATATAAATACAAATGCAACACATTTGTTATAAATAAACCATCGTTTGATTTCTTTTATAAAATCATAATTAATTAAAATAAGTTAATTGAAAAATTTTATTTAATTTTTATTTTTACATTTAAAATTATATGCATTATTAACAAAGTGATTCTATTGTTTTTAAAATGATTGGTATAAAAGGTTGTGAGGAAAAGTTTTCCTTGGTAAAAATTGGTTTTGGTACAAAGGTTCTTAATCTTTTTTGGTTTAATGGGTATGGTAACGGGGTAGTATTCATGAGATTCTAGTATCGTTGATGCGTTTTGTTAGGATCTAAATAACGTCGATCGTTATGTCAGAATATTTTATATTTCGGTGTTCTTCTTTTGGATTGTGTGATTTTTTTGGGTCCATACCAATTGGGCATGTGAAGTTGGGAATTTCCTTTCCTTCATGAGTGGTTCTAGAGTGATGGTAGGATCATATCTTCTGAGTGGAGCTAATTGATAGTAGCGAAGTGAATGGAATATTATTCGCGATACGCCAAGTTTTGAATTGAGAATTTCTCCGTTAACTTAGTAACCACTCTATTTTATGGAGCGTTGATGTAGAGCCTGTATTAGAAAATAGGGTTGTTGCAGGCATAATGCTGGGGATGGCCAATGCCACAAGCAAGGTAAGTTAAAATTCCTTAGTGAGCTAAAAAAAGTGTTTAAGGTTCGTAAAAGAAACGAACTAAAGAGGGTGTGAGTCACGTAGGAGTACCCAAACAAATGAGTCAAGATTTAGGATACTTTTAGTAGTATTTGAGCTTCTCGAAAGTGTTTCTCATGATTTACAGGTTTTATCCCTTCGTCGTAGAATAGGATTTTGTATGTATTATTACAAGGAGGCGACGTCGATTTGCGAAGGGTCGTGCGTTTGACCGTTTTTAGAAAGGCAAGAGTAGTTGAACATTGGCATGAGTTGCAAAGGTGAGGATTTGGTATCGAATGGTAACTTGTTGTGGGAAGCGTCTGTATTTCTTGGTAGGAAGAAAGGTGGGTAGTTTGGACTGTGCATAGATTATCTCAAGAAGAGTGAGATAGAAAATTAGTATGTGATGTCACCAATGGAGAGTGCACGGGGATTACGTAGCTAAGGCTGTTTTTTTTGGGTTGCGTAATGGACACGTTGAAGTTTAACATACACCCACTAAACGGCATGCCTTTTGGGTTAAAACCAATGCACCAGCGGATTTCATGGTTTAATGAGCGGTGTGCATGCCGTATATAGACAAGCTAGTATAACTTATATATACAGACTATTGTTAAACCAACCCAAGTCTAAAGAGTGAGTGACGAGTCACAACGTGAAGATGAGATCGTGGGATCACTGAAGGGAAGAGAAGAGTCACGTGAAGTTTTCCAACAACGTAGCAGTGTACAAAGATGAAGCTATCTAAATGTGGAAGGAATCAAAATGGGTATATAAGCTAATTTTGCATTGCCTGAAGAGCAGACGATTTTCGTAGTATAATAAGACGCATGAAGGTAAGATTGGAAGCATGTTTGGAAAAGGAGAAGGTGAATCTTGTAACGTCGTGACAACTGAAGGATCATATTAAAGGATTATAACTAACTAAACTGATAGGTTAGCACTATAATGCTAGAGGCATTAAGTGAACGAGACGTGGAGAGTGATCTATATGGATCATGAACGTTTCAAACACACTTTCAATCGGAAGGATTGAACAACAAGGCAGAGCTCGATAGGATGAATGTAATTTTAGTGAGTAATGGTTACAAGCCAAGTACCATCCTGGGAAAAGGAAAATTTGTTGTTGAATCATGGGGAGTAGAAAAAAGAGTGAACCCAAGAATTTAGGTTTTCAAATTGGTGGTCGAGTATGAAGAAAAATATAGCTAGTTGCGGTAGCAAGTATTTAGCGTATTCGAGAGTGGAAGTTGAGTATCAAGGGTCTTCAGGATTGTTGCTACAACCTGAGTTATCCGAGTAGAAGTGAGAAAGGATAACTAAAGATGTTATTGTCAAGTTACCAAGTTTGAGTAGTGGATACAGTGCGATTGGGTGTAGTCAATGGACTGACTAAGTCACCCCATTTCTAGCTATGCTTAGGACATGTATTGTGGATGTTAGAGATAGTTGGGATACTTATCTTTCGTGAGATGAGTTTTTCCCTAAGGTGGGGATTATCTTTCGGGTATGAGATGTGCTTCACTTGAAGCATTGTGTGGAAAGGAATGTAGGTTACCGTTTTATGGGTTGTAACTAGCGACATCAAGATTGAATGAACCGAGTTTGGTTCAAGGATTATCCTAGTGTAAGGTTTAACTGTTAGACTTGAGGCTGGTAATTGAGTGTTACTTAGAGTATTCAGTTTGAAGGGTGTATGATGTTTCGAAAAGTATGGTAAGTTGATACCAAGGTAAGAAGGTCCATTTGAGATTTTTGAAATGGTTATTGGTTGATATTACCTAAAGGAGTTGAGGAGTGTGCATGACATGTTTAGTGTGTCAAATTCGAATTTTTGGTTTTGCTAAAGAACTATTAGAAGTAATTAATGTTCATTGAGTTAAGATTCGATTGGACTTGAAGGGAGGTCTTTAGGACTTCAGGTAAACTAAGTATCCACACTTGTTCGTTGAGCAAGAGATCATTGAGAGTTTTAATTGAAGTTGGGTACGTAAGGTTTCTTATTGACCTTAATATGCCCTTAGATGTGTTTGTGATTTTGGTTAAAGTTATTTTATGAATAAACTCGAAGTCGAGCCGATTCTTTAAAAACGTTAGGTTTTGTAACAACTTATAACGTGGTTTCAAGACAGTTCTTGTTTGATGAGTTGCGAGACCGGGTTGTAAATGACGTTGTTACACAACCTAAGGTTTTGACGAGTTTTCTCGATGACGAGTGAGGTTCAATTAGTGGATGTTTCTTTTCGTTTGGGGTTGTTGTGTTGCTAATTGCACCCTTGTGGGGGTAAGAAAAGTCATTAGCAGTTGGATTCGGTTTGTGAAAGTTTGTCGAGATTAAGGTTGACAAGACTCTTTGTTTTGTCAAGGAACCGTTGAGTTTGTGGACCGAGAGGTCAAGAGTTTAAAGCGTAGTAAGATAGTGTTAGTACAATTTCGTTGGAATTCGAAGCGTGGCCCTGAGTTTACTTGGGAACGCAAGGATCAAATGAGGTCTAAGTGTCCTCAGTTGTTTGTCGATAGTGATATTGCCTCGAGTAGTTAAATCTCGGGACGAGATTTTCTAAAGGTGGGGATAATGTAACAACCGTGACTTGAGCAGGTTAGTCAAACCATTAGTGTTGACTTATGTGTCTGTTGCAATGTACGGTTTATGTGATTTTATGTGTTATACGTGTTTATATGTGTTTGTGTGGGATATGTGAGATTGGATAATCAATCCATTGAGCGTGATCGTCTCATTAGGATTGGATTTGTGTTAAAATTTGTTGAGTTCATTTCGTTCACTTTTGAGTGACGAGGAAATGGTTATTGAGATTTTAGCGTTTTTGTGTTAAATGTGTAAGTATTTATACGTATACGTATTTTTGTGTTAGTAATTTAAGATAAGTTTAGGTTTTAGAGGTTAAGTTAAGAGAAATGAGTTATTTGATGGAGAAATTTCATTTTTATCACTTATAGTGATAATGGAATTGAATTAGTTTTTTAGAAGAATTGTTTTGGTTAATAAGTGGTTGTCTAGGTGATGGATTAAAATGTGAAGCGTGTCATTTGTGAAAGAAATGAGTTTGTTAAAATATGAGAGTTTTTGGTAAACTTTCCATATATAGAAAGTGAATTTGAAAATGAAAAGTTATTTTTAGAAAGCGTAAAACGTAGGTTTTGGAGATAGTTTATGGTTTTTATAAATTATCAAACTTCAAGTTCTTTTAGTAAATAATAAAGATTTTTTATTTATTTATTGATAAATAGTAAAAACGGGAATAGTAAAAAAAAAAGAAGTCCAAGTTGGGCTCAAACTTGTAGAAAGGGTTATCCATTAGGCCTATATAAGCAAACCAAGGATCAGAAAATACAAATTTTTTTCTCCCCCTTACTCCTTGGTCGACCGAATCCTCAAGAGAAAGAAAAAAAAAGTTTTTTTTTATCAAGTTATTAAGGTAATCATTTTATTTCTAGTTTAATCATTTTAGTTATCATGTTAATTTATGTAATCTAAACATGATGGATTAATTTTATCATAAAAATTTAATTAGGTTTTATTAATTAGGGTTTCAAGTTTTCTGTAAATTTATGTAATTAAACTAATTAGGATTGATTATGGTTTAATTAGAAGCATGATGGTGTAATCGGTTAGGGTTAGTTCGCGTTAAATCATGATTTAAGTTTGAGCAGAATTTTGAGTCGTGTTGTTCAGTTGATATCTCGAGATTGGTAATGATATTTTTGATGAATCTTATGAGTTTTGATAAGTTCAGAGAGTCTATTTTCCAAAAAGTCCGGCCTCGGACGATTTTGAGTTCGGGAAGTCATTCAAATGTCTTTCGCAAGAAAAGTTGTCTAAACAGTAAATACGGGTCAGATTTGGGTCTAATTTCGGGAGGTAAAACCCCTACTTAAAATTTGAAACAAGCTTAGCCCTTTTACAGAAGTTAAGTTTCATCTGTCTATTAAAAATCCTCCAAAGGAAATCGTCTAATTAGTTGTCTAAGTATGGTTTTAAGGGTTATACTTTTTAGTGTGCGATCAGGTCCGAATTAGGACAATTTTGAAGTTTGATTTTATTTGAGGTGGTTACACATATAACTAATTATTGGGAATCACATGGTAATTAGTAAACACATAAGGGAACATGTGTGATTTTTGGTTTAAATTATGGGAATGTTTAAGTGGTGCGTTTAGGTCCCGTAAGCGAGTGTAAAATTCTGCTTAAAACCAGAAAATGCAAAGTGTAGTGTTAAAGTCTAAATGACTTATGTAAGAGTGGTAAAGGTTTAAAACAAGTATATGACTATGATAGATAGCTTAGACATCCATCATAGTTGATGTTACATCATATTGGGTTGAATGCCTAATTGATGGTAACTTATTATGTGTTTATATTGTTTAGATTGTTCGTGAAATTTTGTAAAGTTTTGTGGATCTTTTAGAAGCTAGCATTCAGGTGAGTTTTATAGCCCCTTTTTCTTGTGTTTTATTAGGGTGAAAATGATGCTATGTGTTAAACTGATTTAGTTGCTTTGATTATTTGCTACGTGTTATTGTTTCGTGAATAGTTCGGTTGGGAGTGGTCTTTACTACTCAATTCAAACCAACTAAAGGGTTGAAATAATACCCACTGAATAGTTCGGTTGGGAGTGGTCTTTACTACTCCATGGCTTAGTGGCCAATTAGAGTGGGTTTTGTGGTATGCTCCATGGCTTAGTGATCAATTGGAGTAGTTTGTGATGTGATTAGTTCTGTTAGGAGTGGTCTTTACTACTCAATTCAAACCAACTGAAGGGTTGAAATAATACTTAATGATGTATGGTCCAAGCCTAAGTATAAGTTCCAGCTGGTAGACTTTTAGGTGCGTAAGTGACATATGGATCGGGGGTAACGTTCCTACCTAGTTGTTGTAATGGATCGGGGGTGACGTTCCTACCCAGTTGTTGAAATGGATCGGGGGTAACGTTCCTACCCAGTATGTGGATTGCATGTTAGCATAAGTTCATATGTTGCATAAGTGTCCTATATTATTTTGATAATCACAGTAATTAGATTTAAAAGATTGATTTGTGTGTCTTAAACCTATGACTCTCACCAACCATTGTGTTGACGTTTTAAGCATCATTTTTAGGTGAGCATGATGGAAAAAAGATTGAAAGAAGTAGCTAGTAAGAGACCATAGGATGTCATGAAGATTTCTATTTCTTGTCTTGAATTTTTGCATCGTTTGAATTTGAATATTTATTGCATGTCTTTCTATTGGCGAGAACTTCCTTTTCATCAATAAAGACGTCTTTTATGTTTTGCCTAGTTATGGGTATTGTTATGACACTTTGTGTCTATACTTTACTTTATTGTATGCATTTTAGTATTCTCTATATAGACGCCGTTGTGTTGTGATGATATCCATTCTTGTTAACGCCTCGCGTTTCCGCCTTGGCGGGGTGTGACATATTGGTATCAGAGCCTGTGGTTATAGAGAACTAGGTGGTTGAGCCTAGACTATAGCTTAAGGGTCCCTCATGTAGTTGCATTTTAGGGCATAAGTGTTTGTGTACGTATATATCGTATGTTCCCGCTACCTAAAATCTTTGAATTCTTTCTATTTTGAATTACTACTATATAATATGAAATATATACTTTTTCATTATGAGGATCTAATAGTATATACCCCTTTGTTATTGTTTTAGTCATGTCTTCCCTTATCCCTAAGGAGATATCGTTGGGAGATTGTTTACCTCCCTGGACCCGCGGAGTTGGGGGACTTTTGAGAGAGAAAAGTCAAACCCAAGCAAGGCCCAACATAAGTTTATTTCGTTTTCTACCTTGATGCGTTGCTATAATCGATGATTGATTTTATATTTTGGGTCACGATGTGACTTCTGTTTCGTTTGGTCGATTGGGATTTTATGTTTCGTTAGGTGAATTATCATGTTTGAGTTATATTTGGATTATTATTAAGTGCTATGTGGTAGATGTGTGTTATCATTGAGAGGTGTGGTCTTGGAAGTAAGTACGCGTGTGCAAAAGGTGCAATTATAATTATGGTCGCAAACATAATTATAAAGGTGTCACACACGTGGACTTGCGACTTTGATTGCATTGATCATTGTTGCTTGTATATATTATGTAAGGATGTAAGTCTGGATAGTTGTGTAGATGGTAGTGTAGATGTGATGTGAGATCCTGTTGAGGATGGTTGTGTGGTTAAAGAATTCCTCTCTTAACCAATTGGGAGAATATATTAGGTTGAGTTGCGTAGATGGTAAGGTTCCCTTTCATCTATCGTTTGCGGATACATCGGATACTTGTTGGCATTGTCATCGCGATTCTTAAATTGGTTCGTTAGCTCGTTGTTCGTTGAGATATCCAAAGCTCGTGTTGGTATTCTAAGGTATTATCATAGAACTAGTGTTCTATGTTCTCCGTTCGACATTTTGATTGTTTTCCTTTGTCTTAAGATGACGATACTGTTTGGTTTGGTTCTAAGACTGTTGGTATGGATGAGTCCTTATGGTTTGTTTGGTTTGCAAGAGTTCTTGTCGTGTTCGTTTTCAAGTAAATTAATATTTTGGTATTGGAATCCTTGATGTATTTTGGGAGTCTATTTTGCTATCATGATGTCTCTTGTTGCGAGTCATAAATTCCCTTTTAAAGTAATTTTTTTATAGTCGATATCATATCGTTTAGGTGTTAAAAACTTCTTTCGAAAATAAATTATATAAATAAAATGCAACACATTTGTTTTAACCATCTTTTGATTTCTTTTATAAAATCATAATTAAACTAATTTTATGAAAATTTTATTTAAATTTATTTTTACACTTAAAATTATTGGCATTATTAACTAAGGTGATTCTATTGTTTTAAAATGATTGGTATAAGGTTATGAGGGAAAGTTTCCTTGGGTAAAAAGTCGGTTTTGGAACAAAGGTTCTTAATCTTTTAATTAATGGGTCCACGAACCGCAACACTTCCCGTGCTCCATGCATAACAAGATATCGAAACATCCCAAATGTAAAATTCCAGATTATACCTAAGCATCATGACCACCGGCGAAACACTCGACAATAATTCTGCGACAATACAATAAATAGATCATCCATATGCCATACAATAGCCCGTTGATGATGTTTCAAAAACCCTTAAACATCCAGTATCACGACATGAAATACGTTTCGTCTTCGTAAAAAGATAGCTAAGTCACCCGAAACGGAAATCATCCCAAATAGATCTATTATAAATCATTCGCGAATGCTCACACAACATGTACCACACCACCGAGCTACATAAAATGTAATTTCTCTAACTCATTCATGGATTCATGGGCAACTATGATATATTAGGGTGTATCTCAGCTCACTAATAGCAAAACAGTAATCTATGATAAAATGCAGCCACTTGCTCCAATTGTAAACACACTACAACCAATGTTTCTTTTCTCAACCCCAAAACTTGATAAAGGAGGATTATAGTCACAACGTGGAGCGCTTGATGAACTCACTCTCAAATAGAGACATATTAGCGAACATGAGTTAATATTTCACACCACTGACATAAATGCCGTCACGATAAGAACTTTGACATGCAACCTAAACTAAAGTATAATACGGGTCGCAAATCCTCGCGAAGACTGCTAAGCAATAACAGACGAAAAGTACACAATACAATGCCACATATATACTTGTATGAATTTTTGATAAATCATTGATGGTAAATTAGGATATAAATAAAGGTTTTGATCTTTATAATTAACAATGGTACTAACGTTTGGTGCTGACTCAATTAAGGGGATAACGTTCATGACAGTAATAAGGTTTGAGGAGTCCTAGGAACACTTTAAATCGTAAATCCAGAACTCGTCAATACGTTACTACCGAAGCAGGCCTTCAATATCCTTTATGAATATTCCCTTACTAAATAGCACTTGTAGTTAAAATTTGATATTTTAAATTGCTCGATGTCGGGATTTTTGTAATTGAGGCTTACTTCATCTGGAATGAGGGCATCATTCCACCCGTCGTCCTTATATTAGACCAACCTCTTGATAGCAGCCCAGGCTTCGTCTGGCCTTAGTTTTCTAAGTCTCCCGCCTGCTGCGTAGTCAATGCCCTTCTGAGTGGTGCCGTCAACATGATCGTAGAAAATTTGAATTTGAAGCCATAAGTTGAGATCATGATGAGGGACTTTTTGGATTAAGTCCTTGAAACAAGTCCATGCTTCAGATAGAGATTCTTCATGATGTTGTTGGAACATCAGGATACAGTCCTTCCCGGTGGAAAGAATTGAGCAAGGAATCGGGTAGTAAGATCCTCCCATGTGGTGATAGATCCTGCAGGAAGACGTTCAAGCCAATTGCTAGCTTGATCGCGAAGGGAAAATTGAAATAAAAGCAGGCGCGTTCTTTCCTGTTTTCACCGTCGAGGTCAAGTGAGTCCAGTAGTTTTAAGAAATCCTTGAGGTGTTGGTTTGGATCCTCGGACCGACGTCCGTTGAATGAGCATCCGTTTTGCACCAACCGGATGGCGTCAAATCGAAGAGGTACCACGTTGTTCCCTACAAAGAGCTCAATGGTATTCCTATAGCCCTCGTGGCTAGGTTTGGAGTAGTCTCTTAGAGTGCGGATAGGATTCTCGTCTCCCATGGTGGTTGACGAGAATGGGTTACGAAACAATTAACACAAAGAAAAGATAGACTACGAGAAAGCTAATATGCGGAAATTAAATCTTACTTGAAAGGATTCAAGCAAGTAGAACTAAGCTAAACTATGATCAAAACCTAACTATTCCTCGGCAGCGGCGCCAAAAACTTGTTGCGGTTGTCGTAAGGGGCTTCTACAAGAAGTTTTATAACTCCCTAGACAGTGTACCTAATCGTTGTAGTGTAGTATAGGCAAGAATCGAGGGTTGTTATCGTTCTCTAGGGGAATAGGTTAGGAGGGCTTGATCACGGTCTAACAGAATTCTAAGGGTTGAGAGAAGATTATTTTTGTATTTTTATGTTTATAGGAAAGCAGGTAAATCATATATTTGAGAGGTTGGTTGGTTTTAGCTATTAAACTAAATATAAAACTACGCTACTAGTGATAACAATATAATAAAAGATTGTGTTTATTTAATCATGTATTACTCCCTAGATTGCTTCTCCTAGTGTTGTTGCTTTGTCACACTTGCGATGATCTATGTAATTATTTCCTAAGTCATGAACTAATTACACGAACCCACTGTCTATTTAATATTCCGTTAAGACAACGCACAAGTAAGGTAGTATGAATACTATTACAAGGCCTTTAAGAGTATATTAAATGCATTTGAAATATATCAAGAGTGGATCAACCATATAAGGGGCAAGGTAGTATGAAGACTGTTACCCGATGGTATCCTTTCTACACAATCATGTTTTCCTAGACATATAAACAGCGATACAGACAAAAGCTGGTTTTCTAAGAACTAACATGCATATTCATCACAAGAAGCAACATGATTTTCGAGCTCGATTAGATGGCGGTCGGATGTACTCGGGACATCTTGAGGCAAAGCGATTGCCTTTACAGGCTTAGCGAAATCCCTTGGGTCGTTCCAACTTTCGTTGTCATAGAGGGCGAGGTCCTTTAATAATGCCCATGATTCTTCGGCGTTTCGGTCACGATGCTTACCATCGGCCGATTGGTCAATGGTTCGTCTTGTGACGGGATTGACATGGTCATAAAAAATTTGGACTTGGAGCCAAAGGTCGATGCCATGATAAGGGACTTTTTAGAGTAATTCCTTGAAACGAGTCCATGCTTTTGATAAAGATTCTCCATGATGTTGTTGGAACATCAAGATATCATTGCGGAGTTTTGCGGTCCTTCCCAGTGGAAAGAATTGAGCAAGGAATCGGGTAGTAAGATCTTCCTATGTGGTGATGGATCATGCTGGAAGACGTTCAAGCCAATTGCTAGCTTGATCGTGAAGGGAAAATTAAAATTAACGCAGGCGCGTTCTTTCCCTATTTTCACTGTCAAGGTCAAGTGAGTCCATAAGTTTAAGGAAATCCTTGAGGTGTTGGTTTGGATCCTCGGACCAAAGTCTATGGAATAAGCATTCGTTTTGCACCAACCGGATGGTGTCGGATCGAAGAGGTACCACGTTGCTCCCTATGAGGGAGCTCAATGGCATTCTTATAGCCCTCGTGGCTAGGTTTGGAGTAGTCTCCTAGAGTGCGGATAGGATTATCATCTCCCATGGTGGTTGACGAGAATGGGTTATGAAACATATAATACAAAGAAAAGATAGACTACGAGAAAGCTAATATGCGGAAATTAAAGTCCTACTTGAAAGGATTCAAGCAAGTAGAACTAAGCTAAACTACGATCAAAACCTAACTATTCCCCACGCAGCGGCGCCAAAAACTTGTTGCGGTTGTCGTAAGGGACTTCTACAAGAAGTTTTACAACTCCCTAGGCAATGTACCTAATCGTTGTAGTGTAGTATAGGCAAGACTCGGGGGTTGTTATCATTCTCTAGGGGAATAGGTTGGGAAGGTTTGATCACGGTCTAACAAAATTCTATGGGTTGAGAGAATATTAAGTTTGTATTTTTATGTTTATAGGAAAGTAGGTAAATTATATATTTAAGAGGTTTGGTTTGGTTTTAGCTATTAAACTAAATAATAAAACTACGCTACTGGTGATAACAATATAATAAAAGATTGTGTTCATTTAATCATGTATTACTCCCTAGATTGCTTCTTTTAGTGTTGTTGCTTTGTCACACTTGTGATGATCTATGTAATTATTTCCTAAGTCATGAACGAATTACACGAACCCGCCGTCTATTTAATATTCCGTTAAGGCAACGCACAAGTAAAGTAGTATGAAGACTATTACAAGGCCCCTAAGAGTATATTAAATGCATTTGAAATATATTAAGAATGGATCAACCATATAAGGGGCAAGGTAGTATGAAGACTGTCACCCGATGGTATCCTTTCTACACAAATCATGTTTTCCTAGACATATCAACAACGAGAAGCAACAGTAAAAGGATCTACAATCCAACTTTCATGCAATCATAAGTAAATACAAGGGAGGGTTTAGCTTAACATGTTATAAAGAAAGCCAGAACATAGATCAATCAGACAAGACATAGAGATATTGAATGATTAAAGATAAATAATCTTACTTGATTAAAACATGGATTAAGCTTAGTTACAATAGGGTTTTGAGGCCCTAAAGACGGCCTAAAAGCTAACAAAATACTTAGGGTTCGGCTCCCAAAAGTTATACAAAGTTACACCCCTAAAACCCTAAATTCGGTTTTGTATATATAGAGAAATTGTCGTGACGACGTCCAGTTATAGTCGTGACGCTCTCACAGGGTAGAATCTTCTAGGTCTGATTTAAGTCGGTTACGTCCTTACGCCGTCGTCAATAGAAAGATCGCGACGGCGTCGCTTTATTCTTGCCACGCTGTCTCCACACTCTGTGAGCATGATTCTTCAAGAGATTTGGTGTAGGTCCGTAGTCTTGTCCGTTTCTTTTCCAAATGATCCCAAGTCACGTGTATTTCCTCCAAATGCCATCCAAGTTCTAAAAACCTAAAAACAAACGATTATGCACATAATATGGGCATATTTGCATGATTTAGGAGGTTAAATAACCCTAAAATAGTGTATAAAATGACACATCATCAAAACTTCTAGATGTTGGATTGATTTACCCTATCTTAGATAGTCCTTAGGTTAGTCCTATATACATCGTATGAAAGAAGGGTGGTATGACGGTGGTCACTAATGATAATAACGAGTTAATTCCGACTAGATTGGTCATGGGATGGCGTTTTGGTATCGACTATCAAAAATTAAATGATGCCACCCGTAAAGACCACTTCCCTCTTCCTTTCATGGACCAAATGCTTGAACGTTTAGCTGGGAATGAATTCTATTGTTTTCTTGATGGTTTTTCTGGGTATTTCCAAATTCCTATCGATCCCCAAGACCAAGAAAAAACCACCTTCACCTGCCCTTATGGGACTTTTACTTACCGTAGGATGCCTTTCGGTCTTTGCAATTCCCAAGAACTTTTCAAAGGTGTATGGTGGTAATTTTTCATGATATAATCAAGAAAATCATGGAAGTTTTCATGGATGATTTTTCGGTCTTTGGGGACTCATTTTCTTCTTGACTCTCCAATTTAGACATGATGCTTAAAAGGTGCGAAGTTACTAATCTTGTCTTAAATTAGGAAAAGTGCCACTTTAGGTATAATAGACGGGTTTTGTTATCAGTGCCATAAGATTTATTAAGATGGTATCGTGGTGTTCTGTGCTAAAGTTGATTTATTGCTATGCTTCCTTCTCCCATTGACTGCTAAAGGATATGAAAGTTTCTTTAGGTCCCGCTGACTTTTATGGAGATTTCTTCCAGATTTCTCCAATATAACCCAGCCTAAGGGGACCATTCTTAAAAAAGAAACTCCGTTCATATTTTTGAAAGAATGTATGGTGATGTGTCGTTGTATGGTGTATATTTTTATGATTTAAGTTTTAAATTTATATTTTGCCGATTTAACCAAAAACAACACTTTAACGAGCAGTGTACCCGGTCAGTGGTAGATTCATGGTAAGTAGGGTGTCGAACACTTGAAGCAAGGTTAAATCTCTCAATTTATTAATATTTTAGTTTATATAATCTAAGTTAGTTCTATCTATGTCAAAACTATGCTTTACCCTTGTTAGTTCTAATCTTATTCTATCAGGTTTAAAAGGGGAGTTCAGCTGAGAGCTAGCACGGGTTGGTGGTGAATACAATCAATCAAGACGCTTTAAACCCACGTAAGCAATTTAACAGCAGATAAAGATGCGGTTAAGCTTATAGTAGAAAACTGTTATTACCTTAAATAATTGATTAGAAGTTGCACACCCTTTGCCTTTTTGTTCCTAACACTTTTTTTATTTAGTACTCCACGTCTGTTTGTTTATTTCAGTGAAATGATTACTTATCTCGAATGACAGTAGGCATATCATTCTTAGACTTAGGCGGGACTTCATCCTATGTCAACATAGGACACTATTAATTTTGTCACAATTTAAATGCATCCATATTAAAGCTTCTTATTTGCTGGATTATATCTATTCTTTGGGATTAATGCTTCAATGGTGATCTTGTTAAAACCCCAGCTTCATAGAGACTGTTACTCACTTACTGTACTTAAAATGGCAATTTATACATATTGTAGTCAACTTGTCAACTATCAAGGGAATCAAAACTTTATTTGTTGAATTATTAGATTCTCCTACTAGAAAACTGTTCAATAAACCTAAAGGCAATTTGTTAAACTGGTTAAGCCAGAAGCGTATCCTTAGCTGAATTTAGTAGGAGAATATTTGTTGATTCTTTGATTCTAGATGTATAAAAATCACTATAATGGGAGAGCTTATTCTGACAATCTAGATATTGGTTCGTATCATAGATCCAGTTGAAATGAGTAGGTCACATACAAAAGCACGTAAACTATAAACAAGTATAAATTGATAAACATAAACAAGCATACAACGATAAATTAAGCAATCGAGATATAAACAAAACCAAACATTCAGATCTTCATAATAATGGCTAATACCCAAAGGTATTAGCCTTCAAACATCATAATTAATACAAGAGTAGTGGCTTAGCCAAGGTAAACTAACCGAGTTAACGAATGATACCAAAAACTGAATGATTACAAAAGTATAAGAAATTACATGTTGTCTCCTATGGATTGGAATGCGTTGCAAGACCTCTTCTGCTCTTTTTCTCCTCTAAAAATTGACTTTTGTGGTTTAGGTATCGAGAATATGATTTAGCACACTTAAAACTCATTTTTGAGTTTTCTGTTTATAAGGTTTGGAGTCGGTGTCGATACGACATATCTAATGTATTAGATACGACGTATTAGGGTTTCTTAGAGTAGGGACCACATTTAATATCTTCCAGAATATTCACATACTATATCTCCAATATGGCGTATTGGTCTTCACTGGATACGGCGTATTAATCATGTGGTCTTCGTGGTCTTTGGTGAGTGCAAGCACGGATACGCCCTATCTTCCTTGATGGATACGACGTATTGGTTGTCAAAACAGTAATCTTCAAAATGTCTTCGTTTAAGCTCCATAATGCGTGCCTTTTAGTCACGTTTTACAAAGTACTCCATAATTACTACAATTCGCAAATACAAACGATTAAGTAACAATTCTTTGCAATAATTATACAAAATGGGTCAATTACATGGGATAAATGATGCTATAAAATAGATGTTATTTGATGTCATCAAATATCCCCCCACTTGAATCCTACTTGTCCTCAAGTAGCCTTTAGAAGTTTTCAAAAATGTATCCCTAAGGATATTTTCCGTTAAGCATTTATTTGATCTTTTACAAGTACACAACCAAACACCTCATGAAATAAGAAGATGAAAACACTCAAATCACTCAACTAATCTATGTGGTAACATGTAACTAATTCGCTTAATTGCTCAATCGTGACGAGTATTCTATCATAAGCTTGGCAAGGATACACATCTCCACCGCTAAATCTAAGGAGTAACAAGTTTATAAAGGTAAATATGGGTTTTTATGATAAGGCCTAGGGTTGATCATTCTACAATCTTTCACCAAAAGTACCACACTTGCCTTGGATGTTGTCATTGATGGCATCGCCGTTTTGATTCCTACCATTTCCCTGATTGCTACCTTGGTCGCCTACTTGAGCTAAGATAGTAGGAAGTAAGTTCTGTAGTTGTTGTACAATGATAGTGGAGAAGTTAAGGACTCCTGGCAAACACCATCATTCACCTTAGTACCTTAACCACCTACTTGGCTCCTTTGACCATCAATCCTATCATTACCCTGATCACCAGACCGACCTCTAGTTTCTACACCTCTTATATAGTTTGGTCCCCCAGTCCTTCCACCTGTGGTGCGACAGTTGCCTTGGCAGACTTTGTGTCGTTATCCTTAGCAGCATTATCTACATAACAGAGGATCATAGGTAATGTTAGGTAGCGTGAGAAGGTAAAATTATATAGGAATACTTAATATTACTAAACTACGCATATAATATGGTCCTAAGGTGTCAACACTGATTTATGTGAATGATATTACTAAATACGCGTGAATCGTGATACATTTATAATTACGTTGGCCACCGTATTTATACTCGTATTCTTTCCCAGTTGTACTCAGAATTAAGCTCACACATTTTAATGATTGACTTATGCACGCGTAAAGCAAGTAATAGGCATACGTAGATCCTATTATGCAACTATATGAAGGTTCCTAGGTTATAGTCTAGCCACAAACCACCTAGGTTCTATATCTTGGCTTGATACCATCTATTCACCGCCGTCATAGGCGGAAACACTGGTATGCGACGAAGAATGATCAATCATAACACAAGACTCAAAATAGAGAAAACTAAAGTGCATTAATGAAAAGTGTCATGATGACCTTCAATCCCAAATATAGATTTGAGAGAAGTTCCAGCAAGAACACATCACATAGTCACCAATTATTTCAACCAAAAGCCCACGCAGGGGTCACCAAAACCTCAAAGTATTAAGTCAAAGCAAACACCATATGCAAGACCTCTCAATACATGATCCATACAGGATACTCTTAAAGTTTGATAGCTCACATCACAACCTTACTGATCATTAACTTCACTTGAAAATGATACTCGAAAAGGTCAACAAAAATGTTGGTGAGCTCGTAGGTTTGAAGAAACCCAGTTGTTGGGCCAAAATTTTAAGTAGTGGACAATTGTGCAATATGACAATGAACATATGCAAAACATTCCAATTCCATGACTTAGCATCCCCGCTAATCATACACCATGACATAGCATCCCCGTGCTAGTCATCACAACAACATATACCCATGCTCTTGATGTCGCATAAACTTGAGGTCCACCCACACCTATAGCCCTACAAGCTGGAGCATTTACTGTAGGGCTTAGACCATCACAAACATAGCAAATCCATGCTAATCACATACATTGCCATGCATCTCAATGCACGCAAGTACAATCAAACCACACAATATTCACATAGCAGTCAGAAGCACATAACATTGTCCCAAAAACAAAACCACGTTTCACACAGTAAGAAAACACATTAAAAATAGTTTTTAAGTATTATTTTCCCCCTAACAGAAAAGACATAAAAAGTAAGGCTACGAGAACTCACCTTAAGTAAAGGTGTTAGAGAAACCTCTATTATCACAAGAAATGAACACGATGTCCGAACATGACCTAGTCCAATTAATGTTCCACTTAGACAGTTATTTCTAAAACAGTTTTCAGGTTTGATGCATAGGGGTCAGATGCGCGTTGTACAGCGTATCTATTAACGTTTTCAGGTGGTTGTGATGTGTTGACGACTTAATTTCCAAACGATAATACTTCACCCATACTTAGAAATAATATATATAGTTATACTATTTAATATAATACAGTAGAGTAATATAAGAAAATTATATAATAAACACTTATAAATATACTTCGGTAAATCTATTCGGTACTCTTAGTTACCATTAATTCATTATTTAAATTACAAGAAATGAAACGTTTATTTATGCTAAACAATTTAAAGAAAGTTTCATAATTTTTTTTGTCTTTTAGTCGAATTATTATAACAATAAAATAATAATATTTTATTATTAAATCAAAAAATCACGTTTTGAGTAAAAATTATAAGTATAGACTTTTTACGAAATTTTTACATGACCCATTCGTTTATACAACGTTTTTCAAGGTTTTAAACCTTAATTTCAAACATTTTTCACAATTTATCACTTTTCGACAAAACGGCAAAATCATTCTTCGCAACGTCTATCAAAGCATATTTCCCCAAAACAACTTTCAATATCATTTCATATGTATGCTCCAATTTCCAAAAGATCGTTACAACTCATAAACGACTATTTTTCGCTCATTGGGCCTTAAGGCTCAATAAGGATCCATTAAGATATTCGTATACATAAAGTACGTTTTAGGCCCAATACTAAAGCCCATTAGTAGAAATAGCCAAAACATTGGCTAACAAAATAATCCAAAACCTTAATAAGCACAATAAAGCCACGACCGTATTTAGCTTATTGGGCTGGGAGGCTTAAGCTCCTAATAACTATAATAAGCTTTTAAATAAGCTAATAAGATACGTAGTATATTCGGTTATCACCATAAGATATAAATTAGGTCTAAATACGATTATACAGGTGTATAACCAAAAATACTTTCCTTGTATTCCTTCAAATTGTGGAGAGCTAATAAGCCTAAAATTTAGCTCGCAATTGCTTGTTGAACAAGGAAAAGTCTCGGTCCTACATTTCAATATTAACTAGTCAATGACCGTTTTATAAGGTAGTCAATATTTAGTTTATAAGCTAATATAGCCCAAAGGACTATGGAAAGCCTTATAAGGCTTATGGCCGGCCAAATAGGGTATAAATACACCTCTCCATACCTTGGAGAGGTGGTTGGTTGGTTGTATGTTTCATTTCACTTAATGCATTTCATGTTCTCTACTTTCTCTCACTAGACAATACATCCTTCCTCCCACTTTCTTCTCTAGTTCTGGGTTCATAATATCATAAGATACTTGTATTCTACAATTGGTTTCAGAGCCAAGGAGTGATTTTTCTTAGTTCTTGTGTTTGTTTTTTTTTTAACCATACCGCCCATTTTTTTCTTTTCTCTTGTATTCGAAGCTTTTTTTGTACACTAAAGATATTTCATAGGTTTAATTTGATATAGTATTTTGATACGGGTTATTTGCTTTGGATCAAAGAAAAATTCATTTTTGTTCATCTTTTGTTTTAAAAAAACCTTATAAAGTACAAAACTTGATTTTGAATTTTTTGGCTTAAAAACCAAAAAGTTGTCATTTTTAAGGTACCTATAGGTTTAAGAATACTAGTTGTACAAGGAATTTTGGGAAAAAACAATCAAAAAGGTGTATTTTTGTGTTTTAAAGATTTTAAGTTTCGTCAGTGTGTTGCACGAATTCGCAGTTTCTTGTTATATCCGAATTTGCAATTTTTCTTGTGTCTCCGAATTTGCAGTTTCTAGTGGTATCCGAATTCGCAGTTTATAGTGGTATCCAAATTTGCAGTTTATAGTGGTATCCGAATTTGCAGTTTATAGTGGTATCCGAATTTGCAGCTTCTAGTGGTATCCGAATTTGTAATTTCCTTGTGTATCCGAATTAGTAGTCTGTAGCAGTGTCCAAATTAGCAGCTCTTTAGTGGTACCCGAATTAGCAACTTCCAAATTGGCAATTTCTTTTGGTGTCCGATTTAGCAGCTTCCTAATTCGCAAATCACTTTACAACCTGAATTCGCAATTCACATAAGGACACGAATTTGCAATTCTAATAAGGACCTAAATTTGCAATCCACTTAAGGACACGAATTTACAATCCACTTAAGGACATGAATTTGCAATCCACTTAAGGACCCGAACTTACAGTTTGTTGTAGAACCCGAATTTGTAATTTTCTTAAGTACTCGAATTTGCAACATACACTTAAAACTCAAATTAATTAATCAAAATTATACGGTTTATTTCTTTGACTTGTAAAATCCCGTGAAACACTCACTTGTTTTCCTAGTTTTGTCAAGAATAGTAAAATCCTGTATAGTTTCAAGACTTTAAAAACACATAAAGACAACACACATCAACACAATTACTTCTTATCCTCGCTCAATCAAGGTAATCTTTGTACATACCAATTTATCAATGAGACTCTTGTTGAATAATTAAGTCACTTCTCTAGGGTGGTGAAAACCCAATAAACCAGATGCTTGAAAAACACTTTATGACTCGTGAAAAAAGCGAATTGAACTTATTATTCTTATTATGATGAAGAGACCTCATGGTAGAATGATTTTGCTTCTGTTGAAAAAGGTTATATGTATCATCTTTTCTTCCCTAATTCCCTCCATTGTTTGCCAACCATTACAGTGGATGGTGTTACCAGACCAAAGGAATTTACTGAATTAACTCCGCAAACCATTCAGTGACTGTGAAATCAAAGCAATAAACATCATTCTACAAGGCCTTCCCAACTGACATTATGCTCTTGTTAGTCAACTTCGTTGTAGCAAGGATATTTAGAGAAAAATCAAAACTGCTATGCAAGGAATGTCGTTAACAAAGCTTACAAGAAACGAGGAGTGTAAGTTGTACGATGATTTGATAGTTTTACATACAAGAAAGGAGAGGTCGTTACACAAGTACTATGAGATTCACTCTGGATTACTCAATGATATGAATATTTACAAGATGTCACTGGAAGCAATTTCAAGTCAAATACAAGTTATTTGAATACTCTATCCTGTCTGTATGGAGCAAATTCATTACTGAATGTTAAGTTGGTCAAAGATTTGGCTTACTACTAATCCGATGATCAGATTCCTGCTCACATGGAAAATAACATAAACGGAAATGCAAATGGAAAGTTGATTGATGCATGAACGCAACTCCGATGCTCTTGCTTTAGTTGCATCTCACTATATGACACATCTCCCCCCCCATTATCCAATTCATCAACAACTCTTACAAGAACTCTAACATCAAGCAATTTATTTTCCTTATCGTTTCACTGTATGGATCACTTATCCGTTTTGAACAATGCTCAATCATCAATCATCAACACCTCTTTCAATCACTTATCCATCCAATGAGTATCAACAATCAATTCACTACAACGTTTATTCTCCATCATCATCCATCCCTTAATTGGAATATGCTCCCTCAGTTAACCAACAATCTGAATTTTCCCAACCTGACTCAGGTCTAATTGTACCAGTGTTCCAGAAAGGTGATGATCATATTGAGGCCATCAATCACATGTTGTCTTTCTTGACTGCTGTTGTTACTTCCTGCTATCCCACTACCAATAACCAGCTGAGGAGTTCGTCAAACCCTAGGCAACAAGCCACCATTAATGATGGAAGAGTAACCATATAACCATTTCAGGGGAGACAAATTTCTTGTGCTGCGGGTACTACAAGAACTTTTACTCCAGGAGCAAATGGGAATAACTCGGGGAAACAGAGGATTGTTACATGTTAAAACTGCAAAGGGGAAGGACACATGTCCAAACAATGCACTAAACCAAAGAGGAAACGGGATGATTCATGGTTTAAAGATAAAGTGTTGTTGGTACAAGCTCAAGCAAGTGGTCAAATTCTACATGAGGAGAAACTAGCATTCTTGGCAAATCTAGGAATCCCAGAAGGTCAAGCCACACAGACAGTCATTACTCATAATGCTGCTTATCAAGCTGATGATTTGGATGCATATGACTCTGATTGTGATGAACCACTGCCAAAGTTGCTCTCATGACGAATTTATCTCATTATGGATCAGATGCTCTTTCTGAGGTACACAATCATGATAATATGAATAATAATATAATTAATCAAGTTATGCAGGCGATGTCGTCTTTTGAATTACGTCCAATGTTTATGAACTTTCAGAGACTGAAATAACCAGTTGATAGCAATTTGATTCCTTTTTTCTGAATCTGATTGATCACAACAGCCAGATCGTTTAGAACTTAACTCTTCTGCACAACAAGATGCACTGATATTATAGTGATTGAACAACTGAATACCTAAGTTGTTTAATTGTACCAAGTTACAATATGGGTCAATAAAAGTGTAAAGATACTTTAATTGCCGAGTTGAAAGATATAAGGATACAGGTTAAAGTGTTGAACGAAGGTAAAATGTTGATTTAAAAGTAAAGCTAAAGTTTCAGATTTTCATGTGCACAGTCTGTAGAGATTGTTCATCTTTTAAACAAAACTCTTTTCTTGACATTTTTAAAAGAAAAATAATCTTTAATGCAGACAGGTTTCTTTCTCATAAAGATGATTTTAAGAAAGAAGATCTAGGACCATATACATAGATATAGAGGTTTGCTTTAGAAACGAGGATTAAAACAGCTAGATAATATTGTTTTTTTAAAGAGATCAAATCTGCACACATGTTTTCACATGTTGACGAATCATCAGTTTTCTATGATTATCATTACCACTAAACAAGCTCTAGCTTTTCAAAATCCTTTCTATCTGAAGAAAATGTCAGCAGTTGGAACCAAAGCTATATGTTGGTGATATTATTAAGAAAACTAATCGAATTGTGATTCCTGAATCTGAAGAGACCTTGTTGCTTGCTGTAAGGAGTTCGTCAAAAATGCCTTTTAAAACAATAAGGATTCCCATGATGTTAGAAAAAAGAAAGTTAATACTACACCAGTCGAATTATGTTGCTCATACACCAACTTCATAAAGATTTAAAGCAGCTTCTGTTCCAAAATTGAATTTCTGCTGAACAGCCTATTGGTTCTAAGATTTCGATTGAATTCTCAGAACATTCTTTTAGTAGACCACATAGTTGAGGTTCCAAAAGAACTTCCTAAAGTTAGCATGGTGAATACAAGTTTGAAGAAACTTAAATATCTTGCTGGTTTTGACATGGTTGTCAAAGAAAGAACCACGACCACAGCTATCACTGAGGGTTCATGGGGGTTCGAACATTCAAAAAGCTTGTTTTAGGTATGAAATTAAATGCCATTTGTAAAAGATATCTGAAGAGGGTATTTAAAACATTTAATCATATTGGTTTGATGAACTTTTATGAAGTACCAAAAATGTCTTTCATCAAATGGAACGGTTGTGGTACAACATCGTTTTTAGAGTCCAAACATGTGAAGTTAAAATGAATCAAGTTTTGAACGAAAATGAACGACTCTTGGAACAAGTGTTGAGCAAAGTTTTTTGTTCGAAATAATTGTGAATTCGTTTAATGAATATTGGCTTCTGTGAATGTGCTTGAATGTGAAACGTGTCTCAAACTGGAGACTGAGCTTATCAAAAAGATAGGATTTCGTTTTAAAAAAGAGATTTACGCATAAACTCTTCAATGTTTTACACTCTTGAATAAAACCATTGCATCTCTTTAGAAGTTGATATCTACATAACTCAGGAAAATTTCCAAGGGACAATTTGTTTCAATCAAGTGCCTCAAGTTTTGATCAAGTTATTTGAAATTAAATGTATGAAAGTCAGTCTCCTAGAGAAAGAAACAGTCATAAAGAAGTTAAAAGAGAGAATTAAAGCTCTAAGTGGGAAAAAGAATGAGGATAAGATTAAACAGGAATTAAAGGAGATTGAAACAATTAACATTGAATTGGATCATAGGGTGACAAAGCTTATTGCTGAGAATGTGCATTAAAACAGACCAATAAGCAACTTGATGAATGATTTTAACCAACACGTATTCGATCAAAAGAACAAATGGATGATTATTATTAATCAAAGTCAATCTAAGAGTCTGTAGGAAGAAGAAATTTCTGGATTTAAGTGCTATTCTTCCGGAAAAAAGTTTTTTTTGGTAATTACAGCTCCCAAGAATGATTTAAGGAAACTTAAAGGAAAAGATCTAGCTGATAATACTGTTACATAACACACTATTAATCCAGAGATGCTTAAGATCGATGTGGAATATTTAAACCTTAGATTGTTAAATAATAGGTCAGTTCACTCTAAATACATTAAGCACAGTAAGGAAGAAGCTGTGATTCTTAGGGAAATACTAGAACAAGGAAAATCACAAAATCCTTTAAATACTTCCTTAGACTCTGCTTGTAAGTATATAAAACAAATTCAGGAGTTGCTTGTATTAAATGGACAAACCTGCCCTCGATTCAATAATTCAAGTGAAAAATTAGTGGTTGTGACCCCAAAGAACAAGGACAAAAGAGTTAGATTTATTGAGCCCATCACATCCTCCAGATACACAATCACCAAAATAGCCTACACATCAAACATAGTCTCTAACAAATATATGTTGTCTTCTACAGGAGTAAAACCGTCTACTAGTGCTTGCGAATCACACTCTTCAGGCAATACAAAGAATGATAAGATTCGACAAACACCAAGTAGTACTCAGAAGAATAAAGTAGAAGCCACACTAGAAAGTTAAGTCTAGTTTGAAAAATAAAGATTGTGTTGTGATTCTAAAGGAATGCTATAGTGTCGCATTCCAAGCTTATGCGAATTTGAACATAAAATTGATCGTCTGTGTTAAGTGTCATGGTTGCAGCTTTTGTAATCATGTTTGTGTGTTCTTGATTTTATCAATAATGTGAATGCTGTAATTAAATCTAAATATGTTAAGAAAAGTGCAAAGAGGAAAAGTTTAGGAAAACACAGGAAAGGTGTTTACAAATATTGGATACATCTGGAGACCTACTGGTCGGACCTTTTCACTATGTAGGAAAATACGTACCTCTTTAATTAACTAGGCTTACCATATTACTGAAGTAACCCGTAGAACCACCTGCTCTAGAAAATGAAACACCTCAAGCCTGTTGTAACATTGGTTTACTCAAGGAGGGAAACTAGGAAATCTAAAACTAATGTTCCTATTAGCAAATCTAAGGTTCCTAAATCTGTATCTGCTAACAAAAAGGAACCCAGTCAATCTTGGAGATCCAAAGTTTCCGATGTTCCATCTTCCTTTCTTGATGAATGCATGTCGTCCAAATTGTTTTCTGGTATTTGGACTCCGACTGATCCAAGCATATGACCAGAGATCGCTCTCAGCTCACCAATTTCGTCAATAAGTTTTTAAGTACAGTCAAATTCAGAAATGATCACGTGGCAAAGATATTAGGTTATGGTGATTATTAGATTGAGAATGTTACGATATCAAGAGTTTACTACGTGGAAGGACTTGGACACAACTTATTCTCTATTGGGTAATTTTGTGATTCGAACCTTGAAGTTGCTTTTCGCCAACACACCTGCTTCATTTGTAATTTAGAAGGTGTTGATCTATTGATTGGATCTCGAGGCAACAATCTGTATACTCTGTCTCTTGGAGATATGATGGCGTCCTCTCCTATATGTCTATTGTCAAAGGCCTCAAAGACTAAGTCCTGGCTATGGCACCGACGTCTGTCTCATCTGAACTTTGGTGCAATCAACCATTTAGCTAGACACAGTCTTGTTCGAGGTCTCCCTAAGCTTAAATTTGAAAAGGACCATCTGTGTTCTGCTTGCACAATGGGTAAAAGCAAGAAGAAATCCTACACACCTAAATCTGAAGACATCAACCAAGAGAAACTATATCTTTTGCACATGAATCTTTGTGGACCAATGCGTGTCGCAAGTATTAATGGAAAGAAGTACATCCTTGTCATTGTCAATGATTACTCTCGATTCACATGGGTTAAGTTCTTAAGGCCAAAACATGAAGCTCCAGATTTCATAATCAAGTTTCTCAAGATAATCCAAGTGCGGCTTAAAGTGACTGGCCGAAGAATTAGAACAGATAATAGAACTGAATTTGTTAATCAAACTTTGCGTAAATATTATGAGAAGATTGGCATCTCTTATGAAACATCTGTTGCTCGCTCTCCCCAGCAAAATTGTGTCATTGAAAGACGTAATCGTACGCTAATTGAAGTTGCCCGCACAATGTTGATTTATGTAAAAGCTTCGTTATTACTATGGGCAGAAGCAGTTGCTACAGCATGTTATACCCAAAATCGTTCCATCATACTGTTCTTCTGACACGGCCAAAAAACCATATGAAGTTTTTACTGGACAAACATCCGACTTGTCATTTTTCAGTATTTGGTTGCAACTTTGCTATCCGGAAAAATTGAATAGTGAGAAAGTGGGCAAGTTACAACCAAAAGCTGATATTGGTATTTTCATTGGCTATGCACCCACAAAGAAAGCATTTTGAATTTACAACCGACATACCATACGAATCATTGAAACAATTCATGTAGATTTTGATAAGTTGACTGCAATGGCTTCTGAACATAACAGTTCTGGATCCGCACTTCATGAAATGACTCCTGCAACAATAAGTTCAGGACTCGTGCCAAACCCTCCTCCTTCAACACCGTTTGTACCACCTTCAAGAAGTGATTGGGATCTTTTGTTTCAGCCGCTGTTTGATGAATTACTCACTCCTCTACCCAGTGTTGTTTACCCATCCCCTGAAGTCGTTCCTCTAATTCATGAAGTAGTAGCTCTAGTTCCTGCTATATCAACCGGTTCACCTTCTTTAAAAAATGTTGACCAAGATGCACCATCACCAAGTAACTCTCAAACAACACCCAAAACTCAACCTCCCATCATTCCTAACGATGTTGAAGAAGACAATCATGATATTGAAGTTGCACATATGGGTAATGATCCGTACTTTGGTATCCCAATTCCAGAAGTTCATTCTGATCAATCTTCATCATCGGATATTATTTATACAATTGTGCATCCCGATCACCAAATTTCTGAACACAATAGCAAATGGACTAAGGATCACCCACTTGAAAATATAATCGGTGAACTCGCTAGACCAGTTTCCACAAGGCTGCAATTACATGAGCAAGCTCTTTTCTGTTACTACGATGCTTTCCTCACTGTTGTTGAACCAAATAAAGATGCTTTGACTCAATCCTGCTGGATCGAAGCAATGCAAGAAGAGCTCAATGAGTTCGAATGCCTTGGAGTATGGGAGCTCGTACCCCGACCAGATAAAGTTATGGTTATTACTTTGAAGTGGATCTACAAAGTAAAGCTAGACGAACTGGGAGGTATTCTAAAGAACAAAGCTCGGTTAGTGGCTCGTGGTTACCGTCAAGAAGAGGGAATTGATTTTGAAGAGTCTTTTGCTCCGGTTGCAAGATTAGAGGCTATAAGGATTTTTCTCGCGTTTGTCGCTCACATGAACATGGTCGTCTACCAAATGGATGTGAAGACTGCGTTTCTGAATGGTAATCTGCGGGAAGAGGTTTATGTTAGCCAGCCGGACGGGTTTGTGGATCCAGATAACCCCTATCACGTGTATAAGCTAAAGAAAGCTCTTTATGGGTTGAAACAAGCTCCACGCGCGTGGTATGACATGTTGTCTTCATTCCTGATATCCCAAGACTTCTCCAAAGGCTTAGTGGATCCTACTCTGTTCATCTGTAGGCAAGGCAAGGAATTACTTCTGGTACAAATATATGTCGATGATATTATCTTTGCTGCATCTACACCTGAACTTTGTGACCTATTTGCTAAAATAATGTGTTCAAAATTTAAGATGTCAATGATGGGCAAAATCTCATTTTTCTTAGGACTACAGATTTCTCAAAGTCCTAGAGGCATCTTTATTAACCAGTCAAAATATGCCCTTGAATCTTTAAAGAAATACGGTTTTGACACTTGTGACCCAGTGGATACTCCCATGGTGGAGAAATCCAAACTGGATGAGGATAAAGAAGGGAAAGCCGTTGATCCGTCACACTATCGTGGTATGATTGGCACCCTCCTTTATCTCACAGCCAGTAGACCTGACCTATAATTTTCTATATGCATGTGTGCCCGGTATCAGGCTCGGCCTACCGAAAAGCACTTACATGCAGTCAAAAGGATCTTTCGGTATCTAAGAGGAACCGTCAATCGGGGACTATGGTATCCGAAGGATTCTTCGATTGCTCTAACAGCATTTGCAGATGCGGATCATGCTGGTTGTCAAGATACACGCCGTAGCACATCTGGTAGTATGCAGTTCTTGGGAGATAGACTTGTTAGCTGGTCATCAAAAAGGCAAAAAAGTGCCACGATATCCAGTACGGAAGCTGAATATATTGCTATGTCTGGTTGTTGTGCTCAAATCCTCTGGATGAGATCACAACTTATCGACTATGGCCTTGGATTCAATAAAATTCCAATGTACTGTGATAACAAAAGCGCTATTGCCTTATGCTGCAACAACGTTCAACATTCCAGATCAAAGCATATAGACATCAGATTTCACTTTATCAAGGAGCATGTTGAGAATGGGGTGATCGAACTTTACTTTGTCAATACGGAGTATCAACTGGCGGACATCTTCACTAAAGCTCTTGGCCGAGAAAGAATTGAATTTCTGATCAACAAGCTGGGAATGCGGAGTTTTACGCCGGAGACTCTGAAACAATTGGCAGATGAAGTTGATGAATAGTGGTGGTACCTATTCACATATCCTGTATCATATGTATATATATATTAAAACTATAAAAACAAAATACAAAAATATAAAATTCATAAAATCAAAGAAAAAAATAAAAAATAAGAAAAATATAAAAAGGTAATAATGGCATGTCTTCTGAAAATCGATAACATTTACGGTCTTAGAAGTGTCATTCAATAATGATACGAGGCTGTACATGAAGTTCGAGCAGAAGTTCCAAATGTTTTCAAAACATGCCAAATGGCTTGCTATTATTTCAGATAGCAACCCGGTCATCATCTTAAAGGCAAGTATTTCAAAAAGAAAACTTGACCTCAGAACGGGAATTATTCTCGGGCATGGTTTACTTAATGACCATGCAAAGGCTTGTGTTTACTTTGCAACACAACCCGTGCTTCCAATGTACAATAAGTGTACGTGTCAGTGCGCTTATGTGTTAAAATAAGAGAAATCTTATTTTGGTGTTTGTTTTTCAAAAATATAACATTGCTTCATCAAAAAATATTTTCTTAAAGACATTCAACTTCTCAAACAAAGACTACGGCTCTTTAAATAGAAAACGGGTCATTGTTTGAGGGGGAGAAAATGTCAAAAATCTTCTTCATAATAATAATGCGTTTCAGTGGCAAAAGGTTTTAAACAATAGCGGAATATCATTTGTTAAGGAAAGATAATTGCGCATAGCTTTCGTGTGCCTTATATGTTAAGTGTTTATGCCTTTAGGATATTTTGCAAAAATTAAGTCCTATAGGTATGATATATAAACATAGGGACTTAATTATAGCTATTATATTATCTTGTATATGCCTTATAAAACTTAATTAAACAAAATTGATAAGAGTAGAACATTGAAGGGCCAAATGTGTTAAAAATTGAATTTTTGTGATAACACCACCCACCCTACCCCGTCCGCTGCACACATAAACACACACATAACTTTTATTTTTTTCCTCACTCATCAACACTCGATCGCCATCACCTTCATCTCCATATCTTGTAATTTTCGTGCTTAAGGTATTATTAAAATTGTGTTCCTTTCACCCTCATGAACCTACATCTCAGCCGAATCGTGTTTTTATATGGTATTGATCGAGAAAACCCTAAATATCAATTAGGGTTCTTCGAAAATTGAAACTTTGTAAAAACATAAATTGAATGAGGGGTTTTGTTCCTCTAGGGGTGTTAATGACTTGTCTATCTCAGTTCTTAATATCAATAACATATGTGTAGGATTTGAGTGATTTGTGTCTAATGACTTATGCATTTTTGAGCTTTAGATGAAAAAGTATGTGGGTTTTGTAATGGATAATCCTAACTGTGTTATTGAATGTATGTAAGCTTTTAAATACATATATGATGGATTTGCTTCTTGGCTAATAATGAATATGTGGTTCCATATGCTCGTTTGGTCCATGATTAATGAATTCGTGTCTAAATGTTGCTATGATTGTGCCTAAAGGTCATCCTCATGTTAAGAGTGCTAGTATAAACAAGTGTGAATGCAAAATCATGGTTGTGAATTTTTTGTGTGAGAACCCGAACTAGTCGTGTCCATTTGGGAACCGATCTAGTCCAGACCCCTTTGAAAACCGATCTAGTCAGAACCCTTGAGACCCGAACTAGTCGAGTCCCTTTGGGAACCGAACTAGTCACATACCTTTGAGAACCGAACTAGTCGTGGAGTTAATGGACCGATCTAGTAGATTTCTTAAAGAACCGATCTAATCGTGGTGTTAATAGACCGATCTAGTGGATTTCTTAAGGAACCGATCTAGACGTAGTGTTAATAGACCGATCTAGTAAATTCATTTGGGAACCAATCTAGTCCAGAATCCTTTGGAAACCAAACTAGTCAGTTATCTTGGAATCGATCTAGTCTAATTCATTTAGGAACCGATCTAGTCAATTCACTTTGGAAACCGAACTAGTTCATACATTGAGAACCGATCTAGTTATTCTCAAGGACCCGATCTAGATGTTCTCATTAAGGACCCGATCTAGTGAAAGCTTTAAGGAACCAATCTAATCGATATAGACCAAAAACACTTAAGATCAAAATTTCAATTTGAAAGCAAATTAAAACTTAACTTAGCAGGCTAATTAAAATTGGTTAATTATGCTATCTAATTAAGTTAAAATAGGCTTAAACACAAGGTTAAATCAAGGTTAACTAAAATACGTCTTAGGATATCTAATGTGTAACAACCGTGACTTGAGCAGGTTAGTCAAACCATTAGTGTTGACTTATGTGTCTGTTGCAAGATACGGTTTATGTGATTTTATGTGTTATACGTGTTTATATGTGTTTTGTGTGGATATTGTTGAAGATTGGAATTAATCAATCCATTGAGCGTGATCGTCTCATTAGATTGGAATTGTGTTAAAATTGTGAGTTCATTTTTCGTTCTACTTTTGATGACGAGGAAATGTTATTGAGATTAGCATTTTTGTGTTAAATTGTGTAAGTATTTATACGTACACGTATTTTTGTAGTTTGTAATTAAGATATGTTTAGGTTTTAGAGGTTAAGCAAAGAAAATGAGTAATTTGATGTAGAAATTCAATTTTATCACTTATAGTGAAATGGAATTGAATTAGTATTTTGAAAGAATTGTTATTGGTTAATAAAGTGGTTGTCTAGGTGATGGAATAAAAATGTGAACCGGTCATTTGGGACAGGAATAGTTTGTTAAAATTATGAAGAGTTTTTGTAAACTTTTCCATATAATAGAAAGTAAATAAAAGATATAATAAAGATATACAAATGAAGTAGAGAGTCTTTACATATAGTATAGATGATATTAGTCCATCATTAGGGTTGTTATATTGGATTAAGCATTTAGCTTACCGATGGTAACATGAGCTTTTATTGTGTATAGTTGTTAAGGAAGGAGTTTGAATTGCTTATAGCTGCGCAAACAGGTGAGTGTCATAGCCCTATCTTTTCTAAGATTTTTCATTAGGGTGGAAACGATGCTTGAGTATTAGATGTTTTATTACTGTGATATTTGATGGTTGAGCTTAAAAATGCATGTGCTGTGTGCTATTACTTGCTAGGTGTTTGTATGAGTAGACAATTGGATCGGGTATTGGCTTGGATCGTGGGATCGTTCCTTCCCCACTTGGGTTGAGCCGAGCTATCTTTTTTTTAGTTGAGCTATTTGTTTGAGCTATATGATTTAAATGTGTTGAATTAAGCTGATGATTTATAGTAAGTGATAGTTATAGATACTGCCATGCAAACTGTTTTCTTTATCACAGTAATGTTGGGAATTGTTTTGAAATGTGTTGAGGTTGGTGTTTTAAAACCTATGGCATCTCACTAACTAGTGTTGACGTGTTTTTAGCATCATTTTCAAGGTAACTCAGGTGATCGAAATTGAGGTTAGGTAGAGTTGGGCTAGTGAGGACATAAGAATGCACAAGTTAAAGATCATGGATTTTTTTGCTATGCCGTTTTATTTGAGCAATATGTTGATTTGATTTCTAGACTTTGTTTTGATATTATAAGACTTGTATGAATGGTAATCCTTATCATTCATATTTGGTCGTTGGTTTTTTTTTGTTGGATGTTATCATGACACGTTGTGTCTTTGCATTTATTACACTATTTAGTATTCCTCTATAAAGATACCATGTGCTATGTTAATATCTTTTATGTTATGCCTCGCGTTTCCGCCTTGGCGGGGTGTGACAGATTAGTATTCAGAGCCAAGGTTATAGAGAATTAGGTGGTTGAACCTAGACTATAACCTAGGAGTCATAGAAGTAGATGCATTTAAGGCGTAAGTGTTTGTGTACGTATATACTGTATGTTCCCGTCTAATCAATTAGCTTGAAATTCTCTTCTATTTATTGATTACTACTATATAATATGAAATATATACTTTTTCATTATGGGGATCTAATAGTATATACCCCTTTGTTATTCTTTTAGTCATGTCTTCCCCTACCCTTAGGAGATATCGTTGGGAGATTGTTTACCTCAATAGACCAGCGAAGTTGGGTGACTTTTAAGAGAGAAAAGTCAAACCCAAGCGAGGCCCAACATAAGTTTATTTCGTTTCCTACCTCGAGCCCCGATGCAATAATCGATGATTGCTTTTTTATATTTTGGGTCGCATGTGACTCTGTTTGTTTAGTCGTTGGGATTTTTATGGTTCGTTAGATGGATTATTATGTCTGAGTTATATTTGCATTATTATTAAGTGTTATATGGTAGATGTGTGTTATCATTGAGATGTGTGGTCTTGGAAGTAAGTACACGTGTGCAAAAGGTGCAATTATAATTATGGTCGCAAACATAATTATAAAGACAACACACACGTGGACTTGTGACTTTGATTGCATTGATCATTGTGCTTGTATGAATAATATAAGGATGTAAGGTTTGGATAGATTATGTAAAGGGTAGTGAGATGTGATGTGAGATCCTGTTGAGGATAGGGTTGTGTGGTACCTAGAAGTACACTCTTACACAAATTTGCAATTATATTAGGTGGGTTGCATAGATGGTAAGGTTCCCTTTCATCTATCGTTTGTAGATAAATCGATCCATGTTTGTGTGGTTTGTACACGATTCTTAAGTTGGTTGCGTTAGCTCGTTGATTCATGAGATATCCAACGCTCCGTGTTAGGTATTCAGGGTGTTATCATAGAACTGGTGTTCTAACGTTCTCCGTTCCAAAGTTTTTGATGTTTTCCTTTTGTCCTAAGGTGACGATACTTTTATTGGTTTGGTTCTAAGACCTATGGTATGGAAGTTTTTATGGTTTGTTTGGTTTGGCAAGAGTTCTTGTCCGTTTCGATTTCAAGTTAAATTAATATTATGGTATTGGGAATATTCTTAAGTATTTTGGGAGTCTTAATTTTGCTATCATGACGTCTCGTGTTACGAGTCATAAATTCCTTTTCAAAGTAATTTTGTTGTAGTCGATATCATATTATTTAGGTGTTAAAAAAAACTTCTTTCGAAAATAAATTATATAAATAAAATGCAACACATTTGTTTTAACCATCTTTTGATTTCTTTTATAAAATCATAATTAAAATAAGTTTATGAAAATTTTATTTAAATTTATTTTTACACTTAAAATTATTGGCATTACTAACTAAGGCGATTCTATTGCTTTAAAATAGTGTATAAAGTTATGGAGGGAAAGTTTCCTGGGTAAAAAGTCGGTTTTGGTAAAAATGTTCTTAATCTTTTTAATTGAATGGGTAGTGTAGTGGTATTATTCATTGGGTGTCTCTAGCATCATTGATGCGTTTGTTAGGTCTGAAGTTCGTTCGTTATGTCGATATTTATATTCGGTTGTTTCTACTTTTGGGATTGTGTGATTTTTGGGTCCATACCAATTGGTGCATGTGAAGTTTGGTATTTGCTCATGGCGTGATTCTAGAGTTGATGGTAGGTCATATCTTCTGAGTGGTGCGACTAATAGTAGCGAAGCGAATGGAATTATTCGAAATCCCAAGTTGGAATTGGAGAGTTTTTGTTTTACTTTTGATTTAGTACCTTTTAGTTGTGGGAAGCGTCTGTATTGCTTGGTAGGAAGAAAGGTGAGTAGTTTGAAATGTGCATAGATTATCTCGAGTGGAGTGAGATAGAAAATTCGTATGTAATGTCACCAATGGAGGGTGGCAGAGGATGACTCGACTAAGATTGTTTTTTATGGACGTAAGGACACGTTCAAGTTTACGGCTATGCCTTTTGGGTTAACCAATGCACTAGCGGTTTTCATGGAGTTAATGAGCCGGGTGTGCATGGCCATATATAGACAAGCTAGTTAACGTATATATTCGGATGATATTTTAAACCGACCCAAAGTCTAAGGAGGAGTACGATACGCACGTGAAGATGATCATGAAGACACTGAAGGAAGAGAAGATGTATATGAAGTTTTCCAACAACGTGGAAGCTATCTAGATGTGGAAGGAATCAAATGGGTAATGATCCGATCTTGGCATTGCCAGAAGGAGCAAACGATTTCGTAGTAAAATATGACGCACGAAGTAAGGATTTGGAAGCATGTTTGGAAAAAGGGAGAAGGTGAATGCTTGTACGTCGTGACAACTGAAGGATCTTATAAAGGATTATATGACTAACATGATAGGTTTTGCACTATAATGCTAGAGGCATTAAGTGAACGAAACGTGGAGAGTGATGTATATGGATCATGAATGTTTCAAACACACTTTCAATCGGGAGGATTGAACATGAGGCAGAGTCAATGGATGAAGTTATTTAGTGAGTATGGTTTCAAGGGCAAGTACCATATGGGAAAGGAAAATGTGGTTGTTGAATCGTGGAGTAGGAAAAAGAGTGAAGCCAAGAATGAGTTATGGATTAACGTATGACGATACAAGCTAAGATCGAGAAAAGGATATTGGTGGTGTAAAATAAGATGTCCAAAGCAAAGAACGTGTCAACATAAGATGGTGCGTGGCTTGGACCAACGAGTGTGAAAAGAGGTGGAGAGTGGTTCATATTGGCTATTGAAGAGGCGTATACGATAAAGTATTCTATCCATCCTGAAGCGGATGCAACTTAGTGTGGTCTTAGGTTTTCAAATTGGTGGTCGAGTATGAAGAAAAATATAGCTAGTTGCGGTAGCAAGTATTTAGCGTATTCGAGAGTGGAAGTTGAGTATCAAGGGTCTTCAGGATTGTTGCTACAACCTGAGTTATCCGAGTAGAAGTGAGAAAGGATAACTAAAGATGTTATTGTCAAGTTACCAAGTTTGAGTAGTGGATACAGTGCGATTGGGTGTAGTCAATGGACTGACTAAGTCACCCCATTTCTAGCTATGCTTAGGACATGTATTGTGGATGTTAGAGGTAGTTGGGATACTTATCTTTCGTGAGATGAGTTTTTCCCTAAGGTGGGGATTATCTTTCGGGTATGAGATGTGCTTCACTTGAAGCATTGTGTGGAAAGGAATGTAGGTTACCGTTTTATGGGTTGTAACTAGCGACATCAAGATTGAATGAACCGAGTTTGGTTCAAGGATTATCCTAGTGTAAGGTTTAACTGTTAGACTTGAGGCTGGTAATTGAGTGTTACTTAGAGTATTCAGTTTGAAGGGTGTATGATGTTTCGAAAAGTATGGTAAGTTGATACCAAGGTAAGAAGGTCCATTTGAGATTTTTGAAATGGTTATTGGTTGATATTACCTAAAGGAGTTGAGGAGTGTGCATGACATGTTTAGTGTGTCAAATTCGAATTTTTGGTTTTGCTAAAGAACTATTAGAAGTAATTAATGTTCATTGAGTTAAGATTCGATTGGACTCGAAGGGAGGTCTTTAGGACTTCAGGTAAACTGAGTATCCACACTTGTTCGTTGAGCAATGAATCATTGGGAGTTTTAGTTGAAGTTGGGTAAGTAAGGTTTCTTGTAGACCTTAGTATGCCCTTAGATGTGATTGTGATTTTGGTTAAAATTATTTTATGAATAAACTCGAAGTCGAGCCGATTCTTTAAAAACGTTGGGCTTTGTAACAACTTATAACTTGGTTTCAAGACAGTGCTTGTTTGATGAGTTGCGAGGTTAAGATATAAAACACGTTGTTATAACAACTTAAGGTTTTTGACGAGTTTCCTTGATGACGAGCGAGGTACATGTAGTGGGATGCTTCTTTTCGTTTGGGGTTGTTGTGTTGCTAATTTCACCCTTGTGGGGGTAAGCAAAGTCATTAGCAGTTGGATTCGGATTTTGGAAGTTAGTCGAGGTTAAGGTTGACAAGACTCTTTGTTTTGTCAAGGAACCACTGAGTTTATAGACCGAGGGGTCAAGAGTTTTAAGCGTAGTAAGATAGTGTTAGTACAAATTCGTTGGGACTCGAAGCATGGTCCTGAGTTTACTTGGGAACGCAAGGATCGAATGAGGTCTAAGTGTCCTTAGTTGTTTGTAGATAGTGCTAATGCCTCAAGTAGTTAAATCTCGGGATGAGATTTCCTCAAGGTGGGGATACTGTGACAACCATGATTTGAGCAGGTTAGTCAAACCGTTAGTATTGACTTATGTGCCTGTTGCAATATATGGTGTATGTAATTCTGTGTGTTTATATGAGTTTATGTGGGTTATGTGAGGTATTGGTAATCAATCTATTGAGTGTGATCATCTCAATGAGATTGGAATGGTGATGAAGTTGGTTAAGTTCATTTCGTTCACTTTTGAGTGACAAGGAAATGATTATTGAGATTTGAGCATTTCCGTGTTAAAGGTGTAAGTATTATTACGTATACGTATTTTTGTGTTAGTAATTTAAGATAAGTTTAGGTTTTAGAGGTTAAGTTAAGAGAAATGAGTTTGTGAAAATATGAGAGTTTTTGGTAAACTTTCCATATATAGAAAGTGAAGTTGGAAATGAAAAGTTATTTTTAGAAATTAGTTTTCAAGCAAAATGGTTTAACAAATTAGCTTAGGTTTTTATAAAACTTAAAGTATAAAGAAAATTAATTAAGTAATAAAATAAAAGAAAAAAAAATATTTTTTTAGGCATGAATAGTAATCCGAATTTTAGTAAATAAAAAAAAAGAGAAAAAAAAAAGAAAGAAAGAGTTTTAGTTGGATACAAATTACAAAAAAGAATTATCTAGATAATTATTAGGAGGCTATAAATACAAAATCAAAACCCAAACCCTACCCCTCAAAGAGTTCAACCGGTTTCAAGGGGAAAAAGAGAAGAAAATTTTGTAAGGTTCTTATTCTAGGTAAATTTTCTAATTAATATTCAATTTTAATTATAATATTTCAATTCTAGTAACTTAATTATGATGGATTAGGGTTTAAATTAGGGTTTGTAATTTTCAGAAAGTTTATGTTATAATGATGATGGGTTAATCATTAGATCAATTGAATTAGTGATTTGATTATGTGCTAGGGGTTAGATCACCCGAACTAGTTGTGAAATTCACTGCAGAATTTTAGTCAGACTTGTAGAGCAATAACTTCAGGTCATAGAAAAAATCAAAAATAAAAATTTACAACATTTACTGGAGTTAACCTCAGAGAGTCTACTTTCAGAATGTTTGCGCCTCGTAAGTTTTTATGTCGGGACAGTGGGTCAAAAGGTCGTTACAAATATTAATGTGTAAAAACTGTGACGAATTTTCAGTTTTGTTTTGATTTTCTAAAAATTACTTAGACATCTAGTAAAGCTAAAAATCACGTGAAAGTTAGTTTATATATTTTGTGTGATCTCTGAATTTTTTCTAAGCATGAAAGGAGGTCTAAAGTTGTCAGATAGTGTCATACTTTTAGAAGGTCAGATTCTGGACGAATTTTGGACACTTTGGATTAATGAATTTCTAAAGGGTATTTGAAAAAGGGTAATGGATTGGGAAGTGTATGAGAAGGTTCTAGGAGCATATATTGTGATGATGAATTTTGGTTTGAATTATGGGAGTGTTTAAGTGGTGCCTTTAAGACGTGTAAGTGAGTGTAAAATTCTGCTTAAAACCAAAAAGTGCAAAGTGTAGTATCAAAGTCTAAATGGCATATGTAAGAGTGGGTACAGGTTTTAAATAAAAATAGGACTACGTTAGAAAGCTTAGATATCCATCATAGTTGAGGTTACATCATATTGGGTTGAATGCCTAATTGATGGTAGCTAATAATGTGTTTAATTGTTTAGATTGTTCGTGAAATTTTGTGAAGTTTGGTTGGATCTTTTTGGAAGCTAAGCATCAGGTGAGTTTCATAGTCCCACTTTTAAATGTTTTTACATTGGGATGGAAATGATGCTAAATGTTTTGAATTGCTGTGATTATGTGTTTTGCTTTCATGTGGACATTATGTGATTGCTATATGACTTATTGTTGCATGTTGAATGTGGTTTACTTGCATGTTCTATATTGACATGTCAAGTGTTATTGATTTGGGATCGGGGAGTACGCCTACTCAATAATAGTGAATTGGGATCGGAGGGGTACACCTACCCAGTATTGTTGGTCCAAGCCTAAGTATAAGCTCCAGCTAGTAGACTTTTAGGTGCGTAAGTGACATATGGGATCGGGGGTAACGTTCCTACCCAGTTGTTGAAATGGAGCGGGGGTAACGTTCCTTCCTAGTATGTGGATTGCATGTTAGCATAAGTTCATATGTTGCATAATTGTCCTATATTGTTTTGATAATCGCATTAATTGGTTTTGAAAAGTTTATAATGTGAGTCTTAAACCTATGACTCTCACCAACCGTTATGTTGACGTTTTTAAGCATCATTTTCAGGTGTGAAGTCATGAGGATTCTTAAGATAGTGAGAAGTGGCTAGAAAGAGACCTTAAGATGATCTTGAAGTTTATATGTGGATGTGTAGCATTGTATGAATATATGTTGCATGTCTCTTATTGGCGAGAACTTCCTTTTTATCAATAAAGACGCCTTTTATGTTTTGGTTAGTTATGGGTATTGTTATGACACATTGTGTCTATACTTTACTTTATTGTATGCATTTTAGTATTCTCTATATAGACACCATTGTGTTGTGATGATATCCATTCTTGTTACGCCTCGCGTTTCCGCCTTGGCGGGGTGTGACACTTACTTTTAATAATTTTATGAACATAAGCTGTATTAGAATCACCTGCTTTAAGCCATTCAATTTTAGATTTCTATCTTAAAAACCTATCCTCATCAAGAGAGGCTTCTTTGAATGCAAGTAAGTAGTGAGCATGTTCCTCATGAAGGTTCGGATTGTGTGGGTCATTGTCAATAGCTTTTTGAGTTTCATCCAACTCCTTACGCAAGTGGTCAACACGATTATGAAGATTGCCCTGAGTATGTAGAAGCTTGCGAAAAGGGGATTTCAGACCCTTTAGACGTTTAACAACCTGATACATATTACACCCATCCATATTAAGATCCTAACCAGAATTAACCACATCAAGAAAACCCTCCTTATAGACTAGAAAATTAGAAAATTTAAAAGGCTTTGGTTTAGGTTTAGGTTTAGTTACCGTTGGGATGTGGAGAACACAAGGAGAATGATCCGAAATTCGATAAGGCTGAAAAATAGCAAACGATCCGTCGGAATCATCGTATCTGAATTAAATATTACCCATATATTCTATCAATCTTCTAAGAGATTCAATTAAGCCCTTTTCGTTTTGATTCCCAAGTAAAATAGAGACCCTACAATTAACATCAGACAACCTTCATAGCTTGGACACCACTCGTTAAACTGCACACAATAATAAGAAGCATTTGGCTCAATAACCTCCAGATGAATGATACTTCTAAATTAAAGGGAAGCATTACCCCTCCCACCTGTCTAGAACCAAACAATCCTTCTACGCAATCAATCTCCAACATGCCCTAACAGAGATCTTACTCTTAGAGCGCGGCACATCTCAACTCTGTACCACGTGTATGTTCCAATTGTTGATGGTAATAAATGAAAACAGACGATGGACGAGAAACGATTAAGTGACGACTCTGTCAGCTAATTAATAACGGTAAACATGACCCTTCTGTCATCAAAGATGTAAAAATCTCGGTACAAAATCAAATTGCAACAAAGCAATGGGTTCCCTGCTATCGATCTATCAAAAGTGATTACGAGAGACAAAATGATATGCAACAAACACAACAAGGACGATCAATATAATAATTATCAGCATACACAAAGGAGCAAAAGAGAGTTTTGTTATCAACACGAGTATTGACCTGCACATGCATAACCTGATTAGTTTGGGCCATAATACATCGAGAACGTCAGCGCAATATCACATTCATGACACAGACTGATCCAAGAGCCTCTCGGCGAGCCGTTTCAGACCACAAATACCTTATCACGACTGAGAGAGATTAAGAATTTGACCACATTATCACCTGACTTACAAACCTTTACAAGTATCATAAACAACAGCCACATCAACATGTACTCTAAAATAGCACAAACATTCAAATTATTCTCACTCACCATCTGTCGAACCTCTTTTTATGCTTTTGCGGCGGGATGTTCAGAGGCCCCTATATTCAGGAAGCGACTCACAGAGACAGAGCTGTGAGACACTACGCATAAGCAGGATGCTTCGCCCCTAGTAACTTCGGAATGTAAAAGCGTATTTGTGGAAGGTCATCATAATGTTTTCAACTCCTCTTCCTTTATCCTCACCCAAAGTACAAAAGGTTTCGGATAGTGCAGCCGCCTGTTAGCTCATCTTCTTCCGCCTTCTCCAAACCACGATAATATTCCTAAGCATACACCATCTTTGGACTTGCGACTATCATTTTACATGAAAGAGCTCTCTAAGCACACACTATCAGTACATTTTGTTAGCACCACCATCGGTCCTTTTAAATCTATGCTTGACTGTGGATACCACCACCATTAAGTTCTAACCGCGCATAATAAAGACGTCTCATGATTTTTGATTGCCCTAAGCAATAACAACAAAGACACCCTGTTACACTTATAAACTAAAGAGAAATCGCATGAAAACTTGAATTATATTGCTCATATATGTTTAAATATTATATGTATTTATTTTCAAAACTAATAAAAATCTGATATCTTTTAAATGAAGGTCATGTGCAACGACACCACTTGCACACCCTTCCGACGTGTAAAATAAAGTTACCCAATTATTTTTATGTAGATATACGTGTGGAGTAAGTGGGTGAAGAAAGTTAGTGACTTAAATTGTAATTAAGTATATAATATTTCATGTCAACTTTAGTAACTTAGTTGTATAATAACCCTTAATGGTATTTTAGTCTAACAACTTAGTCGTTTTTTAAGTTTTTATGTTCTTAAATTTAGAAGAATGTGTTCTCTCTTTATATGTAGTATAGATAGCCGAACGCAATGGACTACCGAGTATACTTTCGGGTGTAGCAAAATATCATTTTAGAAGAATACGAGTAGCCAACTGCTCTTACTATATATCGACATGAGACAAGTTGTTATAGTTGAAATATTCATTTGATATCGATGAGGTGTCATTTTATACACTTTTTCGGGGTCATTTAACCCCCACATTTATGCAAATGTACTCTAACTACGCCCTAAATCCTTTCTTTTTGTGATTTTAGCATTTTGGAAGCACATGGATTATTTGCATGTGTTTTGGACTCAATTCAGGAAGAAACGGGGCAAGAACACGAGATGGCATGATCAAGCTCAAGACCCCCTTAACAGACTCTAGAGACTACGTCATAACTCCTAGTGACGCCGTTAAAGCTATCAAATGACAGGGCCAAAGATTTTTTTGAAGGTGTCAAAACTATGGCGGTGGAAGAAACCCTAAGAAGATTTAACGGGCTAATGGTGTCACATATTACACTTGACGCCGTCAAAATGTATTTTCTATATATATAAACCCTTATTTTACATCATTCCATGTGGAAACTTGGAAGAACTTTTATAGCAGCTATCTTGGCCAAATGTCAAGGTTTTCTAACCATTTGTTACTTATTGTTACTCCATGTTCAATTGAAATGAAGATTCTAATCCATTTAATGTGTCTATGTGTTGTTTGATTTAATGTTCTTTGCTTTCAATTAACATGCTTGGCTAAATTTATATGTGTTTGCTTATTATTGCATGAAACCTAGTTTGTAATCTCTTTTTATATTGCTTCTTGTTAGTGGTGTACACGTTAGGCTCTAGAAAACTAGCTATGTGATTGATGCGGTTGTCGTAAGGGACTTTTACAAGAAGTTTTACAACTCCCTAGGCAGAGTACCTAACCGTTGTAGTAGTAGTATAGGCAAGACTCGGGGGTTATTATCATTCTCTAGGGGAATAGGTTAGGAAGGCTTGATCACGGTCTAACAGAATTCTAAGAGTTGAGAGAAGATTATTTTTGTATTTTTGTATTTATAAGAAAGCAGTAAAATCATATGTTTGAGAGGTTGGCTTGATAAACTATTAACTAAACTAATTGATAAACTAATCTACCGGTGATAAAAATATAATAAAAAGACTGTATTCATTTAATCATGTATTACTCCCTAGATTGCTTCTCCTAGTGTTGTTGCTTTGTCACACTTGTGATGATCTATGTAATTATTTCCTAAGTCATGAAC